>JANAVB010040820.1:5729533-5882033 GCA_029216955.1 Iris pallida
CTGCTGAAACTGTAACTGAGGCTGCTGCTGGAACTGCCTCTGCTGGAAGTGAGGGCGCTTCGCCGGCCCCATACTGGAACTCGCTCCAAGAACGTCGCTGCCCCTCTTCGGCTTGAGGCCGAAGTCCTCCTTTGCTATCTGCACCTCCATCAGAATCTGCTCGAAGGTCGCATCGCGTCGCCCGAAAGTACGAGCGCGGACCGCATGAATAAGGCCTCTCCGGAACTTGCGGGCCTTATACCCCTCATCCTGGATCAGATCTGGTGTAAACCTACTCAGACGGAAGAACTCCGCTGCATACTCGTTTACCGACGAGTTCTTCTGCTCCAATCCGACGAACTGGGCCTCCAGAGCTGTCAAACTCACATCGGGGTAGAACTTCTCCTTAAAGAGCCGCCTGAAGTTCTTCCAAGTCAAACCCCTCACAGATGCACGAGGATCCGTAGGAAACCAAGTCAAGGCGATGTCGAAGAACTGACTCGTCGCAGCTGTGACCCATAGTCCCCTCGGAGCTTCTACTAACTCCAGGCTCTTCTTGACGTCTTCCAACCAGTCATCTGCATACAGGATACCCTCGGTACCCTTGAAGTCCCTCGGGTTCATCTTTCTGAAATCTAGGCATGTGCCAGGCCTCCTATGACCCTGCTGCTGAACTGGGGCACCCTGAACTGTACCCTATTTGCAAAAACAAAAGTATAAAACTTTATTGATACAAACTGTGTAATAAAGATTACAAGAATTCTGGGAAAATTGCAACTATAGGAATCCAATCTAGATGACGATTGCTTTATCCCTTGGACGATGTGAACTTTTGAAGACAAAGCCTCTGAAGTTGAGAACAACTCTGGAAACTGAAGGCAAAAGCCTCGAAAGTTGAAGGCAAAAGCCTCGGAAGAATGCAGCAGCACTTCGGCAAGAACTCCTGAACTCTCTGATTTCTGAACTTTATGTCTGATCTTGATTCCCCTGAATGAAGACTTGAAACTCTATTATAGAGTTCTGAAAATAACTAACTTTCTGTTATTCTAGACTGCGCAGGATGTTTTGCGCAGCTATTGGTTTGCGCAGCATTGGATTGCACAAGCAGTTGCTGGATCGTGGGCCAACTATCATGGACACATGGCATCATCTGATTGAAATGCGCATGATCGTACATAAACAGTTGTCACGTAATGAACAATTGATGGCATGAATGCCACGTATACTTTATCAGTTATGTTGATAAAATGTGCAGACTAAACTGCGCAGCCTTGGTTTGCGCAAACTCAGAATGCGCAGGAATGGTTTGCGCAGACCCAGTTTGCGCAAGCAGTGGATTACGCAGCCAGCTGTCAGCCGCCCTCGAGCACTATGCGGCGCCAAAAATGAACAGTCTCCTCGTTATCCGTGCTGTCAGTTGTCAGAAAGATTTTATTTGATTCAGGTAATGATGACTTCTGCCACGTCAGCCTGCGTAATTAGAAGTGTGCGCAAACCAGTGTGCGCAATCGGATTGCTGCGTAATCTGTTGCCTGTGCAATTCATCAAAATGCTGTACATATTGATTCTTTGACATTGTTGATTGATGAAACTTGATTTTTTAGGACCTACAAGACCCCCTTCAAAGTTTTCGAAAGTTGATTTTATTCAAAATTTCGAAATACTTTGAATTTTTGAATGTTGAATCACTTTGCGCATGATGCTGAGCTGTCTGCGCAAAGCAAAAAGATCACCATTTTAGGCGCAATCCGAGGCATCCGTTTCGCATTTCAAAAACTATAAATACCCATCTCTTCGTTTTCATTTCTTTACTTTGCAATCTTTCGAGCTCTTGAGAAGAAAATCTCCCAACCCTTACTGTTCTCCTCCTCCGACGATTGTCATGGCACCACGACGATCCAATGCTGCCGCCACCGCCACCGCGAAAGGAAAAGCTCCGGCCGAGTCATCTGACAGAGTTGCACGGAGGGCATCTCGACACGAATCCGCGCACCCCGCTCTGAGAGGTAGTTGAATCGATCGAAAATCCCTTTTTAGGGTGATTCGACTTCCTTAGATCTTCGAAACTCATCTCTTTTTAGAGATCAGTTCATATTACGCCACCCTTTTGGGTTTTTGGTTGCATCAATCTGTTAGTCCTCATTTTTATGAAGGCTGCATTCCTGCGCAACTTGTTGAATTGTGCTGACAGGAATTCAGCGCAATTTGATTGCTTTGCGCAGGTTGTCAGCGCAATTGATTGCTTTGCGCAGGTTGTCAGCGCAAACTATCACTTTGTGCATCCTTCTGTGATGCGCAATCTGTTGTTGCGCAAGTCATGTCAGCGCAATCTGAGGTTGCGCACTCCAATGTTTTATGTTTAAAAACAGAGATTTTGACTTTGTACTAATCTTTATCTGTCTGTTGATGCAGTTGAGGTCAATGAAGACCCAGATTATGAACATTTTGTGGGAACCCTCTCAAAGTCTGAATATAAAGAAGATCTGTCTCATGTTCACTATCCTCAGTACGATCTGCCCGCTTCCCGTCAGGCTATACTGATTTCTCAGGATAATGAAACTTTAATGTGTTTGATGAATGGACAGCCTCTAGAATCAGCTAATGCTGTAATTCATAAGAAACCCTTGTTCCTGTTTGGGGATGCCTTTGAGAAAGTCTCTCAACCTAGGCCGAGAATGGAGGATAGAATAGTTCACCAGAAAGATAGATCATTTTTCATACCAGACATTGCTCGCTGCCTCCCTTTGTCGCGGTACGCTCATGCGAGCTACCCAAGGAAAATGGAATGGAACATCACTCTGTTTCAGGATGCCCGTGCAGGAAAAATCTTCGTAAAGAAAGGGCCAAACAAGAGGGATATGTTTTATAGCTCCTCTGATAGATATAGCTGTTTGTTGAGAGGGTTGAGACCTGGATGCATACCACCAGAGAACTCTTCTATGCTGATGCCTGTTAGAACACCAATATTCGCAAATGAATTTGCGAAGGCTGAAGGAAGATATCCCGAGCAAGACATCAGAATAACTGGATTGGTGAATCCAGACTACAAACGATGGAGCTATATTGCGAATTGGATTCTGACAACATTCCAAGACAGACTCCAACAGATTGATCTATATCAAGCAGTGCATGCTACTGTATACGGATTTGCTCCCAATCCTCATATGTTTTTAGCCTTAGCTGAAAGGTACAACTATAGGACGGGAACCTTCATGACCCCAGGTGGAGAGATGGGCTTTGTACTCCACGAGATGAAATATATCTCATACTTGCCCATGGCAGATACTCCGTATGAGGAGTATGTATCGACAAATGATGAGCTGAACAAGCTCCGAAAAGAGAATGCAGAGATGGTGGCAGTGTTCGAAGAACTATTATGCCATTACAAAATCTGTTCTCTATATTATAAGAGTGCTACTGCCAACACTTGTTACTCTTCAAAATGGTTACCATATCTGTTTCTCAATCATATAGAAGAGAAGAAGACCAAGGAGACCGACAAATGCTACCCTACCTTCTTCAAACCTTTGAGCAGTGCAGAGGTTATAAAACTGATGGAACAGAGTGGTCACTTTGACAAAGAAGTGAAAGATGATCATGAGTATCCTCCTTTGAAGAGAGGAGACAATTTGGAGAGTTATTTAAGAATGGGCTATAGATCCATGTCCGAAGAAGCACAACTGGTAGGATTCCTGACATACTGGCTTCGGAGGTTTGTGGTTCCCGGATCCAGTACCGTAGATCGTTTTCACCGTGGTGTTCTGTTTGCTGCTGTCAAGTTAGTCTTCGGTTATAAGATGGACTTGTTATCAGCAATGACCTACAAGCTAAACGCCAGTCTTCGTTTATATGTCGACTTGATGCTGAAGGCGAAGGGAGAGAAAGAGTTCTCTCGCTTGGAATTGCTATATACATATTTATTTGGATGGTTGCTTCTTCACTATCCAACCTTAATGGACCCTGGCATGGGACCAGTTGATGGCAGTTTTCTCCGAAGATATTCTGAAGGAAAATGGAAATACACTTTCCTGAGTGAATGTAGATTCGTTTTGAATCTGAATAAAGGATGGAACTTCTGTTGTGCTCCTTTCCCTGCTGGGTACGATCAGATGCCCACAAATATGGTAGATTCGAAGATACAGCCTCTGACCCGTACAGCCTTTGAATGGTTGAAGACGATTCGACCATCACATCTGGTTTATCGGTTCGAAGAAGAGTGCTATTTAGAACCATATCTTCCCAGCCGATTTGCTCGGCAGTTTGGGTATGATCAGTTCCATGTAGGGAACGCAATTACCTGCCTCCAAGGCAAAGGTTATTTGATAGATGGGGCTAGAGCTTGGGCTTATTACAATGCCCGTGATACAAAAGCCACATTTTCGATGCCAGCAAGGAGTACTCCCCAGGGACCTCGAATGCTCTTCACATATTCTGTATTTTACACATCCGCGAATACGTTTGTCGAGAATTTTAATCTCGCAGATAGTTTCGCTACTGCAACAAGACTGAGGAGAGGGAGGATTGCTCCATCGATTCCTATAAATGAGGAGGTGCACGAGCCGGTCGATGCTCCTTTGGAAGTTTCGAGGGATATGATGTTCCCTCAAGAAGTAAACGCAGCAATGCGTATTTCTCTGAGAGTGGGTAGATCTCCAGCGAAGAAAAGGAGAAGAGAGGAGCCTCCTGCTCCAGCTGCAAAGAAGAAATTGATTCTAGATCTTTCTTCCGAAAAGGTCACTACAAGATCTCAATCTCGGCAATTGGCCGAGACACATCAAGAAGCTGCTACTACTCCAACTTCTGTGCAAAAACAAGCAGAGCCAGTAAATGTAGAGAGTCCTGTCAGACCTCTATACAGAAAGAAGAGAGTAGTCACCAGAAGAGTTTTGGAAGAATCTTCTTCTAGACAACTCTTGACTTCAGTAGATGCTGCAGCAGGAATTCTAATGGCATCTCCCACACCTGTTTCTGAATCTGGAAGCAAGACTCTTGAAGAGAATGAACAGAGGGGAAATCTTATTCCAAGAACTGAGGTTGAAAAACCTGGAGAAAACATCTTAGAGGAAGGACAAAATATTGTACAACCTCATTCACTTGTCGTGGAGACTACTCAACCTCCTCTTACTCCCAGGACTCTTCGTGAAGAAGAAGACCGTGAAATGATTGCAGCTTTGGAGGATTGTAGTTATAGTCTGCAGGAGGATCAGACTGCCACTAACAGTGGGAATACAGCAGTAGAAGAAAGAGAAGAAGACGAGGAGAGATCTTCGACTGAAAATGTTGATGAGTATATACAAGATCCTGAAAAGGATAACGAAGAACATATATCTCTTGATACTGCCGATGATATTTCAGATCCTAAAAAGGATATTGAAGTGGAGGCATCTGTAGAAAATGTTGCTGAAAACCCTGTTGAAAATGTTGAGATAGAAATATCTCGTAAAGAAGCAGCCGATGAAGGCGTGCTGAAAGAAAATCCCGCCACCGACCCTCAAGGTATAAAACGAGATCTAGCAATCTTCTTTTTTTAAAATAAAATGATAACTAATATCTTCATTCTTGCAGATCTTGAGATTCTGTCAATACCTCCAACGGACCTGGCTATGGTGCCCATACCAACTGTGGTGGTTAGTAGTAGTCATCACTTATCTTGCAGTTCGGAAGCGGGCAGTAGCCAGGCTGTTGCAGCTGAGGCTACTTATGTTCAAAGAGAGTCCATTCCAGCAAGGAATGCACTTGTTGTTAGACCAAACCAAGGTAAGTTTTGTTCTTCTTTTGATCTTCTTGTTTATCAGCAAACAATTAGTAAAATAACAATTTTACTATTTGCAGAAGATCAAACAGGAGGAGCGACCAGTTCTACTCTGGCTCCTTTATTTAAAGAGCCTGTTATCCAACCACAAAGAATCGAGCAACCTGCTACCCCATCCTCAATAATTGTAGCAGCGACTCCTGGAACTTTGGCCATCAATCAACAAGTTGTCCAATCTTTTACCAGATGCTTCTTCGAGTCGCTGGGATCTCTTGTCTATAAAATGATAGAGAAAGAAGGGGCTGACTTCATTATGGTTAGGAAGCCAACTTCTTTCTTAATAAGAGCCATAAGAGACCAAGGAGACGAAGCTCAGGCCACTCTCCTTGAACACATTTTGAACGAATTAGAAGTCTCCATCAAGAAGTACAAGGAGCTCAAGAAGAAGGATATAGATTCTTTAGTACAGGCTGAATTTGAGCGACAGGCTCAAGCTGCTGATATGGAAAGGTTAACCCTTCAAAATCTGTTAGAGGCTTATTCTGCAAAATCAGCTGAGTACAATTCTAAAATAGAATCAGTTACGTTAATGGCTGAAAGCAAAGGACGGCGACTTGCTGAGCTGAAAGCAGAAATTACTCGCCTCCAACAAGAGTTTGAAGAAGAAACTGTTAATCACCAACTGGTGATTGAACAATTCAATACTTTAATTGAAGAGAGGAATGAGTATGAGACAACCCATGGTGCAGAAATCACCCGCCTGACAGTAGATATGCCCATTTTTGATGAAGAAAGCGGGATGGAGGAAGCGAGAAAGATAGTAGCATCAACTCACGAAGAAGAGCTGCAGACACTGAAGCAGCAAATTGACAATCTGATTATCCCTCCTTCTTGATTAGGACTTTTTGTATTTTGTGTTTGTCACTATTGATGCGTTTTCTGTAATGCCTCACATTTGGATAAATAAAAGACATTTTTGTTGTGGCTCCATTATTTATTGCATATCTTATTCAGATATAAATAATAGAGATAGAAAATATATTCAGAGGTGCAAGACATGATATATTTCTTATAGAAAATAATTATATTCATTATATCTGCTCAGAGGTAATATGGACGTGGCAGAATATATTGAATACTCTTATTTCGATTTTGACAACTTAGTCGAAAATGACGAGTTGCTAATGAACGATGATGAATCGTCAATGAATGAACGGGTAGACCGTCAAGTAATGATGAATGAACGGATGAACCGTCAAATGATGATGAACGAACGAGTGAACCGTCTAGTGGTGAATGAACAAACGGGTGAACCGTCAGGATGAATGTAATAAATGAACGGACGAACCGTCATGAATTTAATGAACGGATGAACCTTCGGATGAATGTAATAAATGAACGGACGAACCGTCATGAGTTTAATGAACGGATGAACCGTCGGATGAATGTAATGCTTCGTTAGTTGAGGAATTTCTGTCTATAAATATAGCAAAAATCTGACAGAAACGAACACTTCTACTCTTTTAACATAAAAATGTCGTCCGAAGAAGCATCTAAGAAGGCTGAGATCGCCTCGCAGGTTGAAAAGGGCACTGAAGAACGCCCTGCCAATCCAGTTCAGCCGAAAGAGACAGAAACAAGCGAAGGTCTGCCTGCACCCCAGCCACCACGGGACATTTTGGACTTCCTGCTCGAACCGGGAAGGACTGAAAAAGAAGAAGCCATGAGGATGGCCGCCTGCAAGTTCCTCGTGGGTTCCAGCAAGGAGGTTCTTGGTTCTTTTGCTGATCACGTTTTCGAGAAGGACGGCAGTGGCCCGCGTCCCAATGTAGAGAAAGATGATAGTGACCTTTAATATCATGTACTATCATATAATGAAATAAAATTTGAATTTTATTTATGAACTTGATTATGTCTGATGATTTTACAAGCATTTACATTTATACATAATACTTCTTAAGGAACTTGCCATTGATAGACATCATAGCAACTCGACCATCAAGTTCTGAGAGCTGATAAGCTCCATTTGAGAAGACTTTGCTTATAACATAGGGACCTTCCCATTTAACATCGAATTTCCCTTTGCTCATATGAGTCATAGTCATAGGACGTCTGACCGCTAGAACAAGTTCTCCTTGCTGAAACGTTCTGACTTTAACTTTGCGGTTGAAAGTCTTCGAGATGCGGGCTTGGTATAACTCAATATGTTGTTGAGCCATTAATCGTTTCTCATTAAGTGCTTCCAACTCTTGAAGTCGAAGAAGATCGTTGTTCTCTGTAGTAAGCTCGTTAGCAATGGCAATCCTTAAGAAGGAATTTGCAATTCTAAAGGAAGAACAGCTTCACAGCCATACACCAAAGAGAAGGGTGTAAAGCCCGTAGGATTGCGGACCGTAGTTCGGTAGGCCCAAAGACACTCGCCAAGTTTCTCGCTCCAGTTCCGTTTGTTAGTGGATACAAACTTCTTGAGGAGTTTAATGATGGTTTTATTAAAGGCTTCAGCTAAACCATTAGCAGCAGGATTGTATGCTGTTGAAGCGACATTGTCAATCCGATGATCATCACAGAATCTGGTAAACTTCTGGCTGATGAATTGAGGTCCATTGTCATGAATGATTCTTCGAGGTACACCAAATCTATAGAGGACGTGGTGTTTAACGAAGTTGATGACACTGCTAGTTTGACTTCAACCAGAGGTATAGCTTCAGCCCACTTGGAGAAGTAGTCGGTTATCGCTAATATAAACCGATGTCCTCTAGAAGAAGGAGGGTTAATAGGACCTATGATGTCCATACCCCAAGCTTCAAAAGGCCAGGAAGCAGCAGTCGGGTGTAGGAATCCTGATGGTTGATGAATGAAGTCTGCATGGATTTGACAAGCACGACATTTTCTTGCATATTCAATTGCATATGACACCATAGAAGGCCAGTAATAACCCATGCGTCTAATACGGTCCTGTAGTTTAGGATCAGGTTGATGTGCTCCACAAACACCATCGTGAGCTTCACGCAAAACTTGTTTAGCTTCGTCACCAGTGAGACAGCGTAGAAGAAGACCATCATAAGTTCGTCGATAGAGGGTCTTGGTAGTTTGATTGTAATAGAATCGGAGAGATCGTCGACGAACGCTTGTAGCCTCCTTAGGATCTTCGGAGAGTATGTCATGAACCACAAAGTCAATGAAAGGAGTTCTCCAATCTTCATTAATAACATTGACTTCAGCAAAATTGCTGAATTCAATATTACGATTATTTTCGATGCAGAACAGTTCTCGGTTGGAGATAACCACGACCTGCTGTCTTTTGATAGGGATGGCTAAGACAGCTGCAAGATTAGCCAAAGCATCTGCTTCGGTATTGCAAGCTCGTCGAACATAGTCTATGAAGAAAGCTTTGAATGATATAGCTATGTTGATCGCTGCTTCGTGATAAGGCATTAGGTCTTGATGACGAACTTCATAAGTTCCTCTAACCTGATTAACAACTAGCTTAGAATCACCGTAGACTTCGAGATATTCAACATTCAGTTGTTTGGCTAACTGAAGACCGATGAGTAGAGTATTGTACTCCGCTACATTATTGGAGCAAGGTTCATCAAGAGAGTAGGCTCTTTGGACAGTTGATCCGTCTGGAGAAACTAGGACCACTCCAACTCCTGCTACAATAGCACCATTAGGTCCTACTCTTGATGCACCATCGAAGAATAAACGCCATGTTGGAAATTCTTCAGAGATCATGTTGGCTTCCAATGTTTCGTCTGGAATTTCGTCGTAGAGCTTAGATGTCTCAGGCACAGGATGAGCTGCTAAGAAGTCCGCCAGTGCTTGACCTTTAACAGATTTTTGTGGAACATACACCATGTCATATTGAGCTAGCAGGATTGCCCACGTAGCCAGCCGAGAATTGAGTGTACTGGGCTTCTTCATGAGTACCCGAAGAGGATTAACTCGGGATATGACATGAATAGTTTGGCCAATGATGTAATGCCTTGTCTTTTGTACAGCAAATATGAGAGCCAGGTATTCTTTTTCGACCGGACTATAACGGTGTTCAGCACCAATCATAGTACGGCTAAGATAATAGATGGCCTGCTCATGACCTTCTTTATTATTTTGGGCAAGTAAAGCACCCAATGAATGGTCCATAGCACGGACGTACATCAGGAATGGAATGCCAGAGATAGGTGGCACCAAAACTGGTGGGTTCATGAGATATCGCTTAATATCATCGAATGCTCGTTGACACTCTTCAGTCCAAACGAAAGATACACCCTTCTTCATTAGTTGAGTGAATGGTCTGCAGCGTCCAGACAAGTTCGAAATGAATCGCCTGATGTACGCGAGTCGGCCTTGAAATCTTCGTAGCTCTTTTAGGTTGCATGGAGGACGCATCTCTTGAATGGCTTTGATCTTCTCGGGATCCACGTGTATACCCTTAGAGGTAATGACGAAGCCGAGAAACATGCCACTAGAGACACCCAAAAATGACTTGGTAGGATTCATCTTGAGTTGATGTTGGCGCATGAGATTGAAGATTGTTCTCAAATCTTGGATGTGATCTTCTTTTAGACGACTTTTGACAGCAATATCGTCAACATAGCATTCCACAGTTTTGCGAAGATGGTCTTTGAAGATAGTGCTCATAGCCCGTTGGTAAGTTGTACCAGCGTTCTTGAGACCAAATGGTATCACCGTGTAGCAATAGACACCACGAGGAGTGCGGAAAGAGGTATGCTTTTCATCTTCAGGATTCATCTTGATCTGATTATATCCAGAGAACCCATCCATAAAGGATATTCGCTCAAACCCACAAGTATTGTCGATCATGACATCCGTGATAGGTAGAGGAAACTCATCTTTAGGACATGCTTCGTTAAGATCCCGGAAGTCGATGCAGACTCGAACTTGACCGGTTTTCTTTAGAACTGGAACGACATTGGATGTTGTTCTTCTCGAATAAAACTACAAGCAATGAGCTTCTTAACTTCATCATCGATTGCGTCCATCATTTCTGGTTTAAAACGCCGTTGTTGCTGCTTAACTGGTTTTGTATTAGGCAAAATGTTCAGTTTATGTGTAGCAATCTTGGGATCTAAACCTGGCATATCTTCATAACTCCAGGCAAAGACGTCGATGTATTCTTTAATAAGAAGAATTAACTCCTGTTTGTCTGCTTCTGGAAGATTCTTGCTGATGAAGATTGGACGAGGCAACTCGCTTTCTCCTACATCAACTTGAACTAATTGATCTTCAATAGGAGGTTCACGTTGTTCAAAGCGAAGTACCCATTGATTATCCATATGTTGAGCCCAAGGATCTGTTTCAGGATTTTCTTCAACGCCTTCATCATAGCCTTTTGGTAGTTCAACGGAGACCATGTTAGATGATACGATCAGCCTGTGAACTTCACCAATGCTAGTATCAGAATCCCAAGATCTAGAATCAGATGAATGAGAGCGCTCTTCACTGTCTGAGTCAGAGACTGTTGGGGATAACAGTGGAGGAGAAGTATATCCGAGACCTTTCTTAGTCCCGTTTAATACATTTCCGACTTTCCTTCCGGAACAGTCGTACGGATAGGAGTTCGTCTACCTTTACCGTAGTTAAGGCCACTTTTAAAGTCATAGCCCATTTTTTGGATAATGTCTTTTGATTGTTGACTATAACGATGGAAATGGAGACGTCCTGTATCGTTAAGTTTGCTATCATCCGTATAGCTGAATTGTTTTTCTGGTCCTTTACTAAAAAATGCTGGACTTTCACCTTTCTTTAGAGAAGGATGAATACGGTAAGAATCATCTGGATCTTCAAGTGATACTTCTGTCTGAAGAGATTGTACGACTCCCATTGTAATTGATTGGAAGCTATCTATCATATCTAAATAGCATTTAGTATAATAAATAACATCAGTATACTGGAAAGTAGGTACTTTTTCATTCATTTGTACATCAGTATTTACAACAGAACCTTTAGCCTTAGCAGGCTTGGTCAGATTAATTACAAGAGGGGGAGAAGAAGAACGTGGGGGAGGTTTGTTACGACGGAGGTCGATAACAAGTGGCTCAGAGGAGGTGAGCTCCTTTTTTTCCTTGTTGCGTGTGAGATCAACAACAAGTGGCTCAGAAGGAGTGAGCTGCTTTTTGTCCTTGTTACGACGTAGGTCAATAACAAGTGGCTCAGAAGAGATGAGCTTTTTTTTGTCCTTGTTACGACGTAGGTCGATAACAAGTGGCTCAGAAGAGGTGAGCTCCCTTTGATCTTGATCAGCATCAACTGATTTCTTTTGAATTGGCAAGTGAATAGCCAGTGGTTTAGAAGACTGAGGATGTAAAACTCGCCCTTTGACAGGTATAATAAGAGTGTCTTTAGGCATTGCTTCTTGTTCTTCTTCAGTATCTAAGGCTAACACAATCTTCATGAATTCATCCTTGTACATCCGAGCGTCGTTGCAATATGCTTCAACGCCTTTGAAGGGATAAAGATCCGCAACTTCCTTATGGACCTCTCCCTTATCATCAACATATTTGAAATATTGATGAAGGGTTGATGGAACAATATTATGCTTATGTAAGAATGGTCTCCCCAATAGAGCATTATAAGAACAACCATGATTGTCAATGATATAGAAGGTAACTTTTGTGCGCAGATTGCCTATTTGGAGCTTTAAAACGAATCTTGCCCAAAGGTTCACTCCTTCCCTGATTGAATCCAAGGATGGTGGTGATTGTGGTGGAGAGACTATGTACAGGAATTTTCAGAGCATCGAGCATTGTTTTCGGCATGATGCTGAAAGCAGATCCTGGATCTATCAGAATACGATCGACTTTCATCGAATCAACATATCCTGTATAGTAGAGAGGACGATCATGCCTATTGTCCTCCATCAACATGTCATCTTGTGTGAAAGTAACGTTCGGAATCAACTCCATAATACTATGACAATGTAGACAAGAGACTGGTTCTGCTTCTGGCTTCTTGAGAAAGGCTAAACAAGTCTCAGCCTGCATAAGAGCTTCACTTAAAGTTTCTTGCGTCTCTCTGGAAAGACGCAAGAGCTCAAAAATAGATAGCCTTGCTGGGGTATTAGCTAGTTGAGCCAATATATCAAAGTTGTAAGGCTTCTCAAGCCCTGTAGGAGATGATTTCTTCAAGGGTTTATCAAAGCGAACTTGTTTGCCTTTATCAGCAGCCACAGGTTTGGGAGGAATAGGAACCACAATTGGTGAAGATGTAGAAGGAATTTCTTCAATAGCAACAGGTTGTGCTGGAACAGGTTCAGAAGAAGAGACAGGATTCTCTTGAGATTCAGAGTAATCTTTCAGATAAGTTTTCCCTGATCTGGTGCCCAACAGAATTTCTTCATCAACTATAGGGTCAAAAGACACTATGTTGCAAATCTTTATCTTGCCTTTAGAGCGACCTTTCTTCTGGAAGAAGAAGAATCCTCAAACTCTGAAGTAAGATCGGGATGGATCCACATAACCTCGCCATTGTCAAGAGACAAAGGAACGAGACCTTCGTTTGGTGGAGAAGGAAGATTTTCAATCTCAAGAGTAACCTTCGGAATAGGAATGACACCATGCTGTATCATCTGCGGGGGAAAGTCACCGAACTGGACTGAAACCATATTGGCAGTAACAGTCTTCTCATCTTGTTGCAGAGTAACAACTCCATTATTGACAAGCTCTTGAATCTTACCCTTGAGCACATAACATGCTCGAGTAGGATGTTCAATGAATCGGTGGTAGACACAATACTTAGGATGATCGGTCTTACCGACTTCATCAGGCTTCTTTGGGTCTGGAAGCTGGATTTTATTGCTTTTGAGTAAACACTCAAAGATGCTTGCTGTGTCATTTTCATCAAACGAATACTCTACCTTAGGGCGAGGTTCCTTCGGTTGAGTTGCAGCAGGAGTAGAAGTAGATGTAGGCAGAGCTACATTGACAGCCAAGGACTCTTTGCTTTTCAGGTTAACGTTCAGAGTTTCCTTGTTCTTGCGGTTGTTCTGACGATTACCGCCACCTGATGATTGATGTTCGTCCCGATCTGGGTTAGACATCTGTACCCCCAGCTGTTTGAACTTTTCAGCACTCACTTCAGCTGCTTTGGCGTTGACGATAAAGGATGGCCAGTCTTGGAACTGAGTTGAGCCTGTCCACATACTAATGATAGGCAAGAGATTTGCTTTACAAGTGTCTATGGTAACAGCAGCAGGAGTCCCCGGAGGCATTTTCAAGGCTTCTCGACGGAAACGTTCGATGAAACTCTCAGCAGTTTCATTATGTTTTTGTTTGATTTTATTGAGGGCAGATATAGTCATGTCATTGAATCCCTCATAGAATCTTTCCAGAAAGATCTGCTTAAGTCCTGAAAAAGAAGTAATACAACCATCGGGTAGACTTTTGTACCAGTCGTATGCTACGCCGGCTAAATAACCGACGAACACCCTGGTAAGAAGAGCGTCATTTGGTTGGAGTTGAACAGTCATTACTTCGAAATGATTGATGAACTGGCTTGGTGAGGTACTGCCGTCGAAAAGAGAGATTGTTGGAATCTTGTATTTGGGAGAGAATGGAACTTCCTTCCATTCAACTGGGTATGGCTGCTTGATTCCCAACCTTTGCAAATTATCCTTCTCTTTGAAGGCTTCGAACTGAGTTCGCAAGAGTTTAACAGCTTCATTGGTGTCTTCAGATGATGAAGAAGGAGCCGGTGGAGTCAGAGTAGTAGGAGGAGGAACATCATTGTAAGCACTACCCCCAACGGACTGACTAGGTGTAGTTTGGACTTGCACTTGTACAGGAGGCATTTGAGAAGACATTACTCCCAACCCAGCATTGACAGGTACTGAAGATGCTATGATCTCCGGACTTGCGGTAGGTATAGTTGGTGGTGTAGCATGTTGGGCCACAATGATAGAATGCATGCTAGCGACCATTTCAGCCATGGTTTTTAGCTTGTCTTCAAGTGTAGCGATTCGCTGTTCTTGATTTGCAGACGTTGAAGCATCTTGATCATCAGTGACAACATAAGATGTCACTTCTCTTGGTACAGTGGAAGATACTGTCTGTTCAGAACTTTCGCTGTATGCATCATAATCGGAGAAAGAGTCATCTCCGGACTGAGGAAGAGGGAAATGACCAGAAGGATCTTGAAGAAGATTCCTTTGACCGATTGTATCTCGGCTTCGGGAACGGGTATGTTGGAATACTCCCTCAGAAGATTCTTGAAGTAAATCCATATACCGTTGACTTGGTTTCCGAGGTTTGCCGTGCTTGGAGCATCTTCTACCCCCAGTGTCTCGAGAGGTCATGTTAACAGAAGCATATAGGACTTCATCTTCATCCTCTGACCTTGATTCAGTTTTAGCAAAAGTCAAACGATCGAAGACAGATCGTTTCGTTGTTTGACAACAACATTGGATGATGACTTTATGATTGCAATGATGATCGGATGATTGAACTGAAGAAGTTGAAGCATTATCTCGTTTCTGTCTGAGATGTTCTCGGAGATCAGAAACCATGCCAGGATGAGGAAAGGTTCGAGGAATATGTTCTTTAACAACATTCGGAACATGGTTCCGATTCTTCAAATGTTTTGTCCCCTGTGTGTACAAAGAAGTACTCACCTCATTGGCATAGGTATCAGGATTTTTGTTCCTGGAGGTTTGTCTTTGAGGCTTGACCTTCGGCATAGGTTGTTTACGTTTTGCCGAAGTTGGCCTGTTAAGATATGTTCTTAGATCAGCCAATTCACCCCCAGGGGTTTCTGTTTAGGATACCAACAGTTTTTCCTGTTTGGAACGGGATATTTTCAATGTCGGAAGATCTTGGAATTCTGCTACTGGGGTAGGCAGAATACCTCTTTGATCAGTACAAGTTCCCTTGTCATGAAGGAAAGAAGAATCCTTGTTTGTAGGAGTTCTTGTATTGATAGGTGCCGAAACACGTTCAATTTGATCCTCTTCGGTAAAGACCGAGGAAGACTGAGAAAAGACCAAAGGACCTTTTCCTTTATTTTGAGAAGAAGGGTTAGCTAAAGAGCGTTTCCCTCTATTGTCTTCCAAGTCATTAGACAAGGAAGTCTGAGAAAAGACCAACGGGCCTTTTTCTTTATTTCGAGGAGGAAGAGGAATAGCCAAAGGACTACCCCCTGTAGATTGTGCAGGAACAGCAGAGTGTTTAAGGAGAGGAACAGAAGTTTCCCTTTTGTTAGAAGAAGAGAGTTTAGCCAAAGGGCTATTACTCTTGGATTGCGCATGCTTGGTTTGCGCATGGGCCACTTGTGCATTAGAAGCTTTGGCAGAAAGTGCATTGGTTCTAACCACAGAAGCTATGGTTTGCGTATCAGGAGTCCTTGCTTTAAAGTGCTTAGAATGTACTTTGCTGGCTGGAGTATCAGTTTGCGCAGGAAAAGCTACTGCCAATTGCGCCAGAGTCATAGGAGTCTTGTGTTTTGACAAGACAGCATATGAAGTAGCCTGTGCAACAGTTGCAACAGATTGCGCAGCATTGACTGCAATAGATTGTGCAGCAGTTGTTGAGATAGACTGTGCAGCAGTTGGCACAGCAGATTGTGCAGCATTCTGACTAGCAGATTGTGCAACAGAGTGTACAGCATCTTTGGTGGCAAAACTGCCAGATTGTGCAGCAGTCTTGGAGATCCATACTGAGCGCACTTTGCTCTTGGCAGAAGTGGCTGCAGTACGGGGAGTGGTCTTGGAGTTGAGCATCGCCTCGTAGGCTGTCTGGTTGACCTTAACAACCAGCGTCTTCTGCGTCTTCCCGATAGACGCTACATCACATTGAGTTGCTACTTCCTCGTCGGAGGAGAAAGTTGTCCCCAGCAGAGTCGCCATTTTGTTTGCAAAAACAAAAGTATAAAACTTTATTGATACAAACTGTGTAATAAAGATTACAAGAATTCTGGGAAAATTGCAACTATAGGAATCCAATCTAGATGACGATTGCTTTATCCCTTGGACGATGTGAACTTTTGAAGACGAAGTCTCTGAAGTTGAGAACAACTCTGGAAACTGAAGGCAAAAGCCTCGAAAGTTGAAGGCAAAAGCCTCGGAAGAATGCAGCAGCACTTCGACAAGAACTCCTGAACTCTCTGATTTCTGAACTTTATGTCTGATCTTGATTCCCCTGAATGAAGACTTGAAACTCTATTTATAGAGTTCTGAAAATAACTAACTTTCAGTTATTCTAGACTGCGCAGGATGTTTTACGCAGCATTGGATTGCGCAAGCAGTTGCTGGATCGTGGGCCAACTATCATGGACACATGGCATCATCTGATTGAAATGCGCATGATCGTGCATAAACAGTTGTCATGTAATGAGCAATTGATGGCATGAATGCCACGTATACTTTATCAGTTATGTTGATAGAATGCGCAGACTAAACTGTGCAGCCTTGGTTTGCGCAAACTCAGAATGCGCAGAAATGGTTTGCGCAGACCCAGTTTGCGCAAGCAGTAGATTGCGCAGCCAGCTGTCAGCCGCCCTCGAGCACCGTACGACGCCAAAAATGAACAGTCTCCTCGTTATCCGTGCTGTCAGTTGTCAGAAAGATTTGATTTGATTCAGGTAATGATGACTTCTGCCACGTCAGCCTGCGCAATTAGAAGTGTGCGCAAACCAGTGTGCGCAATCGGATTGCTGCGCAATCTGTTGCCTGCGCAATTCATCAAAATGATGTACATATTGATTCTTTGACATTGTTGATTGATGAAACTTGATTTTTTAGGACCTACATACCCGGTATAACCCTCTCTATCGCTGCCATCACCAGCTGGTAGGAGTTCTCCATGCTCTGCTGTAACACCTCTGTCTGGCGGTGCTGTGTCTTGGCCTGGGCCCTCTGGATCTGCAACATCTGCTGTAGAAGGACCATCATCTGCTGTGTATCAGTCGGTAGCGGAGGCGGCGGTGGAAGAGTCTCAGGATTGACTATGGACGATCCCGCTGCTGGAGGTGGAAGACCTCCTGGAACCGTCGCTACTACTCCCGCCTGAAGGGCAAAAACTGGGGTGGCAGCTCCCTCAACTGCAGCTCCCGCAGCCGGAGGTGGAAGACCTCCTGGATCGGACCTCTCTGGAACTGTAGTAGGCCCTGCTGCCTGAGAACGAGTCACTGTCATCCTGAAGATGAATTGAACCCAAGAGATCAATATGGCATAATATAAGATATTATCAAAGGAGGACAATCGAATTCAAATGCAAGAAGAGTTGTCATGGTAATCAAAAGATCAGAATTTTTCCTAATATTTATTAAGTAACTCATATCATATTCTAGATCCTATGTCATAGTCGTAGGATCGTAATTAGCACTCTAAGTCGAGAACCATTACGAGATCGCACTAATTGCGACATCGACCTGCATGGGCCACCATAAAACGTGTCACGACCCGTACCCTGATTAGGGGTACGAGTACATGGTTGCGTCCAGCCTACGCCGTAGAATCGGCAGTAGAACGCTATATAGGTCGTCTACAAATACGATACTAAGCAGTATAAAGGTACCTGTACAGTATATACACTCCGAATGGAGGTGACATAGCAAATACAGTCTCAATCACAAGATAAAAACTAAGGTAGATAGCACGAAAAGGAAATATGATAGATGTGAAACTAGAAAATGAGTTCAACATCTAAAACAGCCGAAGCGAAACAAACAACATCACAGAGTCACAATATATAAATATAATCTACTACAGTCTAAAACAAAAGCTGGATCGCAGTCCAGGCAAGCTTAACTAAGCTAACTACTCTTGGAGTGCGAAATCTAGTGGCTCAACTAGCAGGTCACAGTCCTGGCCTAAGTCTCCATCTGTCTCGACCCCATAGTAGGTCGAGCAGCCTACCTCAGAAACATCTGTAATATGTCAACGATATCCTGTCAGAAAAATGAGCAAGTACAAACACTAACAACAGTTCCATATGAATTGACAAATTCTATAAGAGACAGTATAATGAAATACAAGACAAAGATATGAAAAAACTTGGGAGCCATTCGAAAGCCGAGTTACAACCCGTAAACCAAGGACCGGGGTTGTAACCCTTCTCCCGAACAGAACCTAGCCTCCAATCAAGGTATAGCATAAGAGCATGTAGAACATGTGAAATACAAGACAAAATCAACAGAAAATATATAATAGGATGTGAGTACTGAATATGACGACAATATATAGGATGACTTGGGAACTATTCAGAAGTCGAGTTACAACCCTTAAACCAAATAAGGACCAGGGTTGTAACCCTTCTCCCGAACAGAACTTAGCCCCATATGATAATAAATATAAAATGTGTCTTGAATTATTAGTGCGTTATGTGATCGGCTTGGAAAAAACATGATCAGGCTTTCCATCTGACCGGCTATGAACAAGTGTACAACGGTAAGGCCGACCACCATAGAAAGTTATGAACAAGTAGGGTCAGGCTTTACCCGTCGTGAGCGAGGGTATAGCTATGCACAATGATAAGTATAAGTGTGAAGAACAAGTAGAGATTTTGATCACACAGCCACTAATAATTCTCCACCCCCGAATACTATAAAGGATCCAGACATGACACGTCATAACACGGGACTCAAAAGCAGGGGGCCAGCCCACTCCCAAGTCAATGTCTCTACAAGTACAGGTAACAAGATGAACAATGTACCAATATACCAAGTAATCCAAGAACAACATCTAATGACAAGATCCGACATATACTAGTCTGCGAACTATCGTGTCTGAAAATCAAGTAAGACACTACAACTGAATCAGATATAGCAGATATCAAGATAATAAAAACTATCAGTAAATGTACTCGCCTGTGGTCCTGAGCTGATAAGGTGAACAGACGCTCAGAGTAATCACAGACCTAAAGATGAGATACTATAAGTCAAACAGGGTTTAACAATGAAAGAAAAACTAATCTAGTCATGATATGCAAGTCTAAGTCAAACTAGGTCAAACTAGGTCATACTAGATCATACTAGGTCACTGGAAGTCAATCCAAGTCAAACTAGGTCAAACGGGGTCAAAGGTTGACTTACAGTTGACTTTTGGTCAACCTTGGTCAACCCTGGTCAACTCTGGTCAATCTTTAGGTCAACCCTGGGTCAAACTAGTCTAATGTTGACAAATTGTTGACTTTCAGTCAACTGGTCAACTCTGGTTTGGTTTCGGTCAATTCTAGGTCAAGCGTTGACTTGAAGTTGACTTTCGGTCAAAAAGTCAACTCTTGGTCAACGGAGGTCAAGACTAGCCTAAACTATCCTCATCTAGTCATTACCTACCAAGACAACCTATTTCTAAGCCCATCTTAGAAGTCAAATCCAATACCTTAACTATACCCCATTACCTATATTTATCCTTCACAAGGTAAATACAAATACCTTGCACATACCAAGGTAAACCACTCTAACCTTGGAATACTAACCTACCTAAACATTACCAACCATAAAATCCTAGTACCTAGCTCATATAGTCCATCTTATGACACATGTTGGTTATCCTCACATTACCTTATCCTATAATATTCTAACATTTAGCTAACCACTCACACACACCCACACAACTCAAAACAAAAGCATATGGGACTGAAATGATAATTGGGTTGTATGCATAAGTGAATGGAGTGAATGAATGAAGATATGGATGTGTATGGAAAATGGAAGGGTGAATGGATGAATGCATTTGGTAATGAGTATATCATGAATGAATGGATGAAATATGTGAGTGAGTGTTGAATGAATGGATAGATGAATGTATATGGATGGATTTATTGATAGAATGAAGGGACAAATGAATGATGGAATGATTTTTGAGTGAATGAATGTATTTTGAGTGAATGAATGGGTGAATATGAAAGGAAGAATGAATGGGTGAAACATGGTTGCAATGGACTGATTTTTGAGGCTGTCAAATGGGGCTGTCCCCTCCCCCTCTCACTGCTAATTAAGTAGCAGTCCTCACTGCTACAGTTGCTGCTATCTAAGGGCATGATTCAGCTAAGGACTGACCCCCTAACACTGCTACTGAATTACTAAGCTGTCCCCTGTGGGGACTGCTACCGATTCTCGAAATCAGTCCCCTGTGGGGACTGATACTGCTGGCCTACTGCTGCTGTTTCAGCAGTGGCACCCCCCCATTCACTCTCTACTCCCTCACTCCCTCTATCACTCTAACACTCTCTCAATCTCACTCTCACTCTCTCTGTTAAATCACTCAATACTAATCCTCCTCTTAACATTCTCTACTCCACCTATCTCTCAATCATATTCCCAAATCCCCCATCTCTCACTCGAAATATCTACACACACCAATAAACTCATAGAGACACAAAAACACACCAATATATATATATATCACACAATATATATATATATATATATATATATATATATATATATATATATATATATATATATAACAAATGATATATATATATATATATATATATATATATATATATATATATATATATATATATATATATATATATATATATATATATATATATATATATATATATTTTATATATAACAAATGATATATATATATATATATATATATATATATATATTTATATATATATATATATATATATATATATATATATATATATATATATATATATATATATATATATATATATATATATATATATATATCATTTGTTATATATATATATATATATATATATATATATATATATATATATATATATATATATATATATATATATATATATATATATATAATATATATATATAAATAGAATATGATACTATAAGATACCATGAAGAACACATCCTAACAAATCTAAAATCTGAAATTAAAATCACTAATAAAATCATTCACACAAAGACACAAACACTAGGTGTGTCCAAATTGGGGGTTTCTCACTAGGACACAAACACAACACAAGGACACACCTAGAAGTCTCGAAATGGACACGAAATGGACACAAATGGAGATTCAACCATGGGGGTCATTCCTATGGGCTCAAAATAATTCTAAATGCATGTAGGAATGAAATAGAGAAGAGATTATACCTCCCGGTTGATCGAATCTAAGAAAACTCCTCCCGATACGACACCGACACGTAGAGATCTCCAAATGGACACGAACGTGTTCCGAAACCTCCCAAACTTGGCTAGCTCCTTCCCTTACTTGAGTAGAGAAGAAATGAAGAAGATTGGGTGGAGAAATGGATTGATTTGATGGTGAAATCAATGGGGACTCTTCTCAAAATTTAAGGAAGAACAAGAGAGAGAAAATAGAGTGGAATAAAACAAAGGCTCATCCCTATCCCCCCTTAGAGTGGCCTGCCACATTAGGCTTAGGTGTCCCCCTTTTAAAAGTCTAAAAGCCCCCCACTAGCCTATTTAATTAATATTAGGAAAATGGTTTATGGTTGAAGCCAAATTAGTCATGTTTAAGTCTCTAATCAAACTAAACCTACCCATGAATAATTAGTCTAATCTACTAACTAAATATAATATCATGTGGGTCATGCCTAACTAATGAGTGGGTCCCACTAGAGTTAAAACTACCCCGGGTCCCCGATACAAGTCGGATTGAGTTGAAATTCGAATCCGACTCAAATAACCCCAAAACAATATCATAAATAAATAAATAATTCCAAAATTATTCTAAAGTGGAAATGACCAAAATACCTTTGTTCATGAAAACTGGGGGTGACAGAACTCAAAAGTAGAAGGGCATGAAGCTCATCGTCAATCTTTATTTTATCGCCTATAGTTGATTGATACCCTGAACCTTGTTTAGATGTTGTCACCGAAGCATCCTCTGTGTTCTTCGAATTGGCGAATAAGAAACATCTTGTTACCAGCCATCTTTTGTTCACACAACGAATATAGTTTCTCCTATAATATTTTTGTTGAACTCTCCATGGACATGTGATAAAAAATCAAATATCATGCTATTGGTGGATGAATCCAACGACCTTTCAAGTATTTTTTCGATGGCTTGACGTTGTCGTCTTCTGTAACGCCCCAGTCCCGAAATACGTAGGACTAGGAACGTAGACATGCCAGCTGTATTCATACGAAGTACGTAGGTCTCGTATGAATACATAAGCTGTAAAATACAGTAATCCAAGACAAACTAATCTCATCCACAATAATAATATAAATATCAACTCGAATATTTATGATACAATCGTTGGGCGGAGACAAAGTCCACTACCAACTATCACAATGAAAGAAATGTACATGAATCAAAAAAAATGGAAAGACGAACCAAGCGCAATCGTCTTCGGAAGAATGGAGAAGACCACGGCCTTGGCTAGGATACCTGCAGAAAACATGAACACACACCTGGGGAAAAACCAGGTCCTCAGAGGGACGTAACAAGATACATAAAAACAATACCATGATGAACTGTAAATGATACATGATAAGAAAAGACCACATGCTCCAACACAATGGAACCTAACCATCTAGGTGTAATGCAAGTCGAAAACTATACTGGAACGTATAAGTGGGTAGGAATAAAGCATAGCATCCACTAGAGGCTTTCGCATGAACTAGTATACGTCTCTGACCGTATCTGACGACGTGGTCAGGGCCGTGCAATGGATATATCCCCTAGTTCATACTTTGCATCGCTAGCATACCTCCTGACCGTATCTGACGTCGTGGTCAGGGCCGTGCAATGGATATATCTTCTAGCGACACACCCATAACAGGGAAACCATGAACCCATAACCGGGCAATCTAGAAGACTTTGGGCTAGCTCATACGTCCCAGTAGTTTTCCCTGCCCATGTATCACACAAGTCATATCCATGTCTTGGCGATCCATATCTCTATGCAAGTCGCTATCTAGACTCCGCTAATCCATAAATGAACCGACACACGAACCGCCCGTATCGGTAGCAAGTCGAATACGTAGGTTCGTGTCGACTCAATGATCCTCACTCATGTGTCGTGTATGAGACGTGTCAACAAGTTAAAGAAGTTATGAAGCATAACTTCAACACACCGGAAAAGTCCGCTACCACATATGGTCCACACACACACACACACGCACACACACAAACATCGATATACATATCGATGGCACCCAAGTCATACTTGGACATACTCTTACTAATGTAAAAACATTAGCAACATATAAAATATCATGAATCAAATGTAAGTAGAAGATGGCAAGGTATCTTGCCTGGTAGGACGCCTGGTGTGCTGCAATGATCCAGGTGGCACGATCTGTGACTCCGGTGCAACAACTGTACAAGGTGACCTCGGATGGTGGCACGGGCGGTTCCATTAGGTTCGGGACGGTCAACTTGGTTAGGGTCGAAAATAGGTAGTTCGAGATTTGTAGGAAGATAGAGAACAATTTGGAATAGTCGTGGTTAAGATTGATAAGAGAGAGATTTTGTATACACAATCATTTTAGAAAGTATTTATGTTAATAAAACTATTTTGGAAATCCAATATGTAAAAAAAACTATGTTTTCCTTTTATCCAAATATTATAAATACACCTGAAAATATAGGAAATCATGTTTTGTGTCAAAACTCATAATTTAATTAACTAAACATTTTAAATCAAAAGCCATATCTTAAAATACAATCAAATATCATTATAATAACTCTAAGAATTTAAACCTAAATCTTTGAAATTATATTTTGGCAACCTGCTACTATAAAATAATTCTTTGAAAATTATTTAACATGCATATGTATTAAAATAATTAGGACAATAACTAAGTAAAATTTTTTGATAGTAATAATTCTTCAATACCATTATAATATGTACGAATACATATACTTGGACAATTACTATAATAATAATAATAATAATAATAATAATAATAATAATAATAATAATAGAGTAACAGATACTTTAAAATAAAGTAAAAATAACTAATAACAAAAAAAAATTAAACCATAATATCATAAAACTAAACAAAAAGTAATAATAATAATAATAATAATAATAATAATAATAATAATAATAATAATAATAATAATAATAATAATAATATGCAGCACAGCAGTTGCTTGCTGCTCCTGTTCTTCGAATAACAAGGGGGAGAGAGGGAGTAAAGAATTTGGGAAAGGGTTTTTTTTTTTAGGAAATTCGGGAAGAGAGAGGGAAGAGCGGAGGGTTGGTGGAGGCGGCGAGACCGCGGTCGTAGCTGAGGGTGGATGCGCCGGAGTCTCGCGGCGGAAGGGGGTGAGGAGCGGGGTTTGGTCGCTTGGCCACGGCGAGCGGCGGAGGTCGGCGCTCGCGGCAGCGGTGAGCCGGAGACGGCACTGCGGGACGGAGAGAAGGGGCAAGGTGGAGAAGCTCCGATGAAGGAAGGGCTTTTGCGAGGGTTTGGCGGCGTCAGAGTTTGGCCGTCGCGGTTGTCGCGGTGGCGGTGGCGTGACTGGCGGAAGGGCTTAGGCGCGACGGTCACGGCGGCTGAGCGCGGTGGGTTCGGTCGTGGGCGGCCCCAGGGAGAAGGGTGGAGGCGCCGGACGAGGTCGCCGCTCGTGGTGGCCGGACACGAGGACTTCCGCGGCGGAGGTGAGTCTTCGTTCAATTAGGGTGGTGGTGATGATTTGGGGGATTTTTGTGGACGGCCGGTCGCGGTGGCGGCCGGTCGGGGTGGCGGTGGCTGGTTTTATTTATTTATTTATTTTTTGTTGGTGGTGGTCTTCGGTTTTGGGCTCGACCCGGGTATTGCTAGCACTGCCGGAGTCGGACTGGTGTCGGGGCTTGGTGTAGGGTGAGGGGGATGTCGGATGGGGTGCTCGACCGGCCTGGGATGGTCAAGGTGCTGGCTAGAACAGATGGCCGGGACGGGTGCCGTAGTTGGTGGTGATGGTGTCGGGTTTTGGTCTGGTCGGGAGAAGGGTGTTCGGGTGGCGATGATGACGACGGGGGTTCTCTAGGTGTGGTAGGTCGTGGTGGTAGTGCCTATGGCAGTGGCTAGGATGGAGGCATTGGATGGTTCCGGTGGCGTTTGGTAGTTTTTGTGTTTGTAAGGAGTTGGCTGGGATCGACGATATGGAAGCGGAGGATACGGGGTCTTGGCGAGTGCGGTGGTGCCGACGAGGGTGGCAGGACAAGGATGGGAGCGAAGGTTGTGATGGCCGGGTTTGGATGGAAGGTAGTGGAGACTAGGCTAGGGCTAGGATTAGAAATTTGGAATCGTGTCGGGGTTGTCGACACAGAAACTTTATGTACTTGTAATAGATGGAATAAGATAGTGGACTGGGAGGGAACACGGACACAATGCACGGATTCTTGGGTTGTGGAAAATTGTGGATGTGTGAAATTTTATGGAGGAGTACCTGTCTATTTATAGGATGTGGAAATTTCCAGTTAGATAAAGATTAGTGTTTATTTAAAACCCAAATAGATAATTAGCTACTAATAAATTAAATTCAAATCCAAATCTAATCCAAATCCAATCCAATTTAAATCCAATTACATTTCAACCTTTAACTTAAAATTAGATAAGGTAAATCAAATTTTAAAATATAAATATTATTTTAACTATTTAAATAAATTCATAGAATCAATCCAAGATTTAAATCGTCATAATAATTCAAAAATATTTTTTTTCCAAAAATACCTATAATGTTAATTTCGAAAATAATAAATATTATATAAAAAACTAATAAAATATTTATGAACATATATGTATGTATAAAGAATATTATTTACTATTAATAATTGTATAAACCAAAGGCTTTAAATAAATTTATAAACTTGAAAATTTTGATACGATAGATAAAAATAATTATTATATATATTATTTTGAAACGACACAAATAAAAAATATTTTTTGAAAGAAATATGTACGCTCACACATATTCGCACTCGTCGAGCAATTTAGAAAATCGAAATAGTCCGCGTGACGTACAATACGACTATGCGACGTACAATACAAAATTTTAATTCAGTACCAAATTTAATATATAAAAAAAATATAGTAAAAATTTAGGGGTTTTACATCTTCCAACGGACCATCTAAATCTTTTCACCGAGTAGAGCCTCTATCGTTGGTTTCTAAATAGTCCAGTTCCCTCTGTGAGGGTAATCATACTTGTGTTCATGTCCTCCATAGACATGGTTGCACCTTTTTTCTCCAGAATTTCAGAGCTATGATACCAATTGTTGGACACAAAGCGCCTGCAGAAGCGATGTTAACCCACATGAATTAAGATACAAACTACCATCTGACGCAAGCACGACATATCAAACATAGTATATGTTTGGTGACTATATCACCTGGACAAATTTCATTTTATATAACTGACAACAAGATGTACAAGATTGGTAAAAATATGTTGAACCTTTGCTTCGAAGTTCAACCCCTCACCAAATTCAAGAAGAAAGCAAAAGATTACAATAAATCTCTCACCCAATCATATGACGATCTTCATGAACGAAGAAGATGACTCTTCGAACATATCTCATCTTTTAACTGTTTCGAATGGCAAGCCCAAAGAACAAAGTTTGGACTTTCTTTTAGATTTGTATGAACTTGTACTCTTGAATCTTTCGTATGGGCTTCTCATTGGCAATCTCACTCAACTTCTATAAATAGGTTAAGAAACCTAGTTTAGGGTTTAAGAAAATTCTAAAATAGCCAAGCACTAATTTTGGCCATCGATTATATTTGATCAGACGGTCAAAACAAATGCTGATAAGGGCTCATATCTGAACTGTTCGTCATCAGACGGTATATTGTCAGTCAGGGGCGGAGCTAAAGCTGGACGGTCCCGGGCTGTAGCTCGGGCTTAACTAAATAGGGGAAGTTACCAATATATACCACATTTAAGCCATAGCTCAAGTGGTTGAAAGAATGTGTGTTAATAAAAGTTGTGGTTGTGTTGATTTTTGTATTTTTTGTAACCAAGCTCATCCTCCCCCAAAAAAAAAAAATTTCTGCCTTGCCCTTGTTGTCAGTATACCGTCAGACAAACAAAATCGTTTGTGAAACCATACTTAACGATTCGAAATACTGTCGGTATATCATCGATGTTATTTTTTTCATTTACCCATCAATCTTCTATCGTTTTCATCTAACTTTCATCCTCGAACGCTTTGTGATGTTCAAACTATTCTTACATGCATGGGCAAGGATGCCTCATGGAGAAAACAAACAGACGTAGCTAATATGGTTGTGCATATTAAAGAGAATAAAAATATATTCGAATACTTCAAAGCTTCATGTGAGGGTCATAATGAAGGCCAAAATAGAATGGGCCATATTCACATCACTTTGTTGGTTCGAGTGATTTCTTAATTTAACTATGCATAAAGCTGCGTCTTCCTCTTTATAGTTGTAGCAAATAATAATGCCTTGTTCTCATTGATGGAGGCTGTCTATAATATATATAGTGTCTATACGATTGGGCTTATGGGCCATATTTACATTAGTTACAAATATAATCTAACACCCCCCTCAAGTTGGAGCATGCAAGTCACACATGTCCAACTTGGAAAGTAAAGAATCAAACACATACTTTCCAAGGGGCTTGGTGAAGATGTCAGCCAGTTGAGAAAAAGTAGGAACATGCGAGGCTATTACGGTGCCATCTCTAATAGCATCACGAATAAAATGCAAATCTACCTCAATATGCTTACTGCGCTCATGAAATACCGGGTTCTGAGCCAGGTGCAGGGCTGACTGACTGTCACAATATACCGACATAGCAGACTCCTGGCGAACGTTCCAACACACCAATAACTCTTTCAACCATTTCAACTCACAAACAAGTGCAGCAAGAGATCGGTATTCAGCTTCAACGGAAGATCGGGAAACAGTTGGTTGCTTCTTGGTCTTCCAAGAAATAGGAGACCCCCCAGAAACACCAACCAGCCTGTAACAAAACGACAAGTCAAGGGACAACTGGCCCAGTCGGAATCACACCAACCAGAAAGACGGAGATCACAATCATCTTTCAAAAGAATATCCTGTCCCGATGCATGTTTGAGATATCTGACAACTCTCAAAGCAGCATGCCAATGATCTTGTCGAGGCTCCTGTAAGAATTGAGACAAGATATGCACAACATAGGCTAAGTCAGGGCGAGTAAATGATAGATAAATCAACCTCCCAACCAGCCTCCGGTAAGTCTCTGCATCCGCCATCTTTGGACTAGTCGATTCTGCCAGCTTGTGATTGGGCTCCATGGAAAAGCCAGCAGGTCGAGACCCCATCAAGCCGCATTCTGAAATGATGTCCAAAGCATACTTCCTTAGACACAAGAAAATTTTTTCTGCACTCCGAGTCACCTCTATGCCAAGAAAGTACTTCAACACACCAAGGTCCTTCATGTGAAAGCAAAAACTAAGGTACTTTTTGAAAGCATCTAAAGCCCTGAGTCATTACCAGACACAATCATATCATCCACATAGATCAAAACATGCAACTCTACCTTCCCTTTAAAAAGAGAGAAAAGAAAATAATCGGAATGAGATTGAACAAATCCATAGGATATCAGAGAAGCAGCAAGCTTAGCAAACCAACAACATGGTGCCTGTTTCAATCCATATAGAGACTTACGCAGGCGACACACTTTATTGGGTTCACTATGCGAAAAACCTGGCGGCAACTTCATATACACTTCTTCTGTCAGATCTCTATGAAGAAAAGTATTGTGCACATCCATCTGGTGCAAAGTCCAGCCTCTCACACCTGCAACAGCCAAGAACGTCCGAACTGTAGGCATCTTAGCTACCGGGCAAATGTCTCTGAATAGTCGATCCCCTCAACCTGATGATTATCGAACACAACCAGCCGTGCCTTTAAGCGCTCAACACTGCCGTCGAAGTTGTACTTTATTTTGTACACCCATCTACTTCCCAATGCTTTCTTCGCAGGAGGTAAATCGACAAGACTCCATGTTCCATTATCTTTCAGAGTCGGTATTTCAGTTTGGATAGCCGCACGCCAGCCTGAATCTCGCGAGGCCTGGCAATATGAAGTAGGCTCAACACCTGCAGTGATAGCTGCAAGAAAATCTCTGTGTCCAGCAGTAAATATGTCATAACTTAGAAATTGTGTTAGAGGATACGAAGTACCTGAGGAAGTGACGGGAACAGATGAACTGTGGTGAAGGGGGGACTTTTACTTCGAACAACATTCATCACAAAATTCTGTAATCGTACTGGCTGTGATTTCTTTCTCATTCCTCTTCCCAATACTACCTCGTTGGGCACCTCTGGCAACACTGTATCCCCTGTATCATCAGTAGTATCCGCATCACCCCCAGCGGACTCTCCTGTCAATACTTCTGCAGCTACCTGTGCATCCTCGCCACTCGGTACCGAGCCGCCAGCAACCACTCCGGCCTCAGAAACCGTAGCCGGCACCATCCCAAAAGCCTCTATATCGTCTCCCGGCACCTCAACAGATGTATGGCGTGTCGCAGAAGACATCTCGCTAGCAGAGCCACACCCAGGAAATTCTTTTTCATAAAACGTAACATCACGGGACACAAAAAATTCACCAGTCTCCAAATCATACAGTTTCTATCCCTTTTTATCAAGTGGATACCCAACAAAGATACATTTTCTACTCCTGCTAGCCAATTTATTATGTCGGGATTTCAAATCATACGTATAGCACAGACAACCAAAAATACGTAGATGATCATACGAAGGAGCCGAACCATATAAAACTTCATAAGGAGACTTAAAATGCAAGATACTAGAAAGTATTCTATTTATCAAATAACATGCACCCAGAACACATTCCTCCCAAAAATCCACAGAAAGAGAACCTTGAAATCTCAATGCCCTGGCTACATTTAAAATATGTCGATATTTTCTTTCCACCCTTCCATTCTGTTGAGGTGTCCCAACACAGGACGTTTGGAACAATATACCTTGAGATAAAAAATAATCTCGTAAACAATTAAATTAAGTGCCATTGTCACTCCGCACACGACGTATATCAGCCCCAAACTGACGCTTCACCATAGCAATGAATTTAAGAAACATAGAATAAACAACACACTTATCCTTCAATAAAATAACCCAAACAGCTCTAGAAAAATCATCCACAAAAGTCAAAAAATATCGTGCCCCATTAGATGACGGAACATGATATGGTCCCCACAGATCACAATGTATCAGTTCAAAGCATCTCAAAGCACGACTACTACTATCAGGAAAAGCATCACGAGTCTGTTTAGCTTGATGACAAATATCACAAGCCTTATGAGAAAAACACTACTACTGGAGAGAAAAGGTAAAGTCTGTATTACTTTATCTGAAGGATGCCCCAGTCTACTATGCCAAACCTCGGAATCACTCTCTTTGCATGCCATGATCATCGAAGCCAAAGAAGCTGGAATCTTCCTCAAGAAGTAAAGTCCACCCTTTTGTTCACCTGCTCCAATCACCATCCTCGTACTTCGGTCCTGAACAAAACACAAATCAGGAGTAAATAACATATCACAATTTCTGACACCAATCAATTGTGAGACAAAGATCAAATTGCAAGTCAATGTCGGAACATAAAGAACATCCGTCAACACCAATGAAGCAGTTAAAAATACTTTACCTCTCAGAACAGCCTCAATAGTGCTTCCATAAGGCAAAATTACAGCACAGACAGGGCCCTCAAAGCAATCAACTAAACAGTCATGAGAACCTGTCGCATGAAGAGTAGCCCCAGTATCGAATATCCAAGTGACAGAAGAATTCTTACCCATCAGACGATCAGAGTTTGAAGAACCAGGGTTGGAAGGATTGTCGTTACCTAGCAAGCTCATCAGTTTCTGCCATTGTTCACCTGAGAGTGGTGAAGGATACCCTCCATGCATCATATCCGCCGAACTCCCAGCAAGACCAGCAGGGACACCATGACCAGCAGCGTCGACATGATGAACAACCCCTGTGCCACCAGCACCGCGTCCCCCATCACGTCTCTGCTGTGGTGCCGGGCCTCTGCCACCACCAGCACCACGTCCACCCTCACGCCGAAGACGAGTCTCCCACCACTCTGGATAGCCAATCTTGGCAAAGCAAGTTGCAACATCATGACCTGTTTTCTTACAATGAGTACAGATCATACCTGATTTGTCCCTGGAATCGGAGGTTCTACTATTAGAAGTAGTAGAAAGACGAGGTGAAGTCTTGATAGCCAGCGCCAACACCTCCTCAGCAGCGGATTGGACCTGAGATGTTCGCATATCCTCCTCCTCACGGACTGCCTGGTATGCCCGATCTAAACTTGGCTGAGGATCCTGAGCCAGAAGATTAGATCGGGTATGACCATACAACTCACCATTCAACCCATGCATAAAGTCCTGAAAGTGGTCTTCATCCCTCATAGCCTGTAGCTTTGCAGCAAGTTCACCACAGGTACAAATAGGCAATAGAAAATAAGCAGCTTGTTCATCCCACAAAGACTGCAAATTTTTAAAGTAGGTTTCCACAGTCATCGAAGCCGTTTGTTTACACTCAGCCAAAGCCACCTTAATTTGTTGCTTCCGAGTGCCATTGCTAACAACAAATCTTTTCTCCAACAAGTTCCACAATGGATAAACCTTCTCAAAGTACGGCAAAGATTTCTTCAAAGACGGATCAATGGTATTAAGAATCCATTGAACCAACAGCGCTTGCACACATCTCCAATCAAACAATTTACTAGCATCATTAACATGTTTGATTTCAGTACCTTCCAGAAAAGTGATCTTTCGCCTAGAAATCAGGGAGAGACGTATCGACCGAGACCACTCAGCATAGTTCGGTCCACAGAAAATAATAGGAGTAATGATATTTCCTGGTTGATCAGCAGAAATCAGAAAATATGGATCCTTCGGATTAGGATAATTTGGGTTGTGTGCACTGCCACCGCCAGTCGCGATGGAGTAGCTGGCCGCAGCGTCATCAGCCATCGCGGATGTCGGGTGTACAAAATAAAGTACAACTCCGACGGATCGACCGAACGAGCGGCGAATCGGCCGCTAACGGACAGGGTCGGCGGCGAATCGGCCGCTGCTGGACGGGGTTCACGACGAATCTGTCGCGATCGGGGCGCCGGATCTGGCTCGTAGGGGCGAGCAGCGGGTCTGCCGCTGTTGGACGTGGTCGACGGCGAACCAGCCGCGGTCGGTGCGCCGGATCTGGTGCGTAGGGGTCGACGGCAGGCGACGAATCGGTCGCCTGATGAACGGGTCAGCGACGGGGTTGCCGCGGTCAGGCGCGAAAGCGGGCGCGTACGGTGGTCGAGCGGCGGATCGGCCGCAGCGGGATCGGACCCGTCTGATGAACGGGTCGGCGGCGGGGCTCCCGCGGTCAGGCGCGGGAGCGGGCGCGTACGGTGGTCGAGCGGCGGATCGACCGCAGGATGGTGAATATTTCGGAGTTTGAGGATGAGAAATATTTCGGGTAGAATTTTTCTGAAGGTTTTGATACCATGTAGCAAATAATAATACTTTGTTCTCATTGATGAAAACTGTTTACAATATATATAGTATTTACACGATTGGACTTATGGGCCATATTTATATTAGTTATAAATATAATCTAACAATAGTAGTGAAAAGACGCAACAGATCAGAAGTAGCAAGTGCATGCATTTTATTTTAATTATTATAGATAATTAATGTGTCTTTTCAAACTAATGTTTAATGAAGGACCTCTAAACCATTATCTCAACTTTTCTAAGCTTGCGTGCTCTCAGCACCCTTGCTAGTGGGAATCGGTTTTTATTTGTTTATGTATGTAATATAATAATTATTGTAATTAAATATTATCCATTGATTGTACCACTAAAATAAATTAGAAAATAGAAGAAGATGATGACCACGATGACGATGGTGGCGGCATATCATACGTACTCCTCTTTTAAAAACTTTCCACTTAATACTTCTTTAAAATATCGAAACGGCATTAGTATCAAATTCCTTGAAGAATTCATGGTTTGTTAATAATTGTTTTGGTGATATGTATTCTTTCTAGCTTAGTCTCACACCAGGATGCTACTATGTTGGTAACGAAATAATTCTAGTGTAGTGTTTACTATGTTAGACTTGCATATATAAGGTTGTTAAATTTGTTCAATTCTTTGTGATGACAATTTTTTTAATTTACTTTTGTTTTATTTTTGTTTTATTTATTTTTTCACTTTATGTATGGGGATCCCAATTTGAAAGTTCGTCTTGGACTCTCATAAGTTCAGGATCGGCCCTGCCTCAAACCTACAACTAATTTGAACCATTGAATTTTTTTTGTATATTATATGTATTCCTATCACATAGTTGTGATAGGAATATCAATCCAACTCGTATAGAAATACCAATCCAACTCAAAACAACAGTAAATGAAAGTTTAGTAGAGCTATAAATGTTAGTGAGAAATTTTGCAATTACATTACATTGCATCAAATTTTTTAATGCACTATCTGGATAAGTAATGGAGATGGAATTCCTCGAAAGTTCGAGGAATCTGTTTCACATATCTTTGTTGGTTGAGTATTCACCTTGTAGCTTTGGAATTATGTGTATGAAATTATTAGTGCTAATTGTTATGCTAACAATCTATATGATTCTTGAAAACTATTAATAGATGCATGTCATTAAAGGAATATGCAAAGTGATTGCACAATTATAACTTAAACTCTATTACTAAATAACCCAAAACATGGTTATTTACTAATAGAGTATCGCATAATAGTGTAATATTAAAGTTTGGGCCTCGAAAATGAATGATATTATAATTTGATTCTACAAATTACTGTTCAAACATACAAGTGAACAATTTCGAGAATCAAATTCTAATCTTAACTATGGCCTCGTTTGGTTCGCGGAATCTTCGGGGTGGATAAAAAAAGTGATTACTTTCTTATGTTTGGGTGCTGATTCCATCCATCCAAACAAGGAATCACTTTCCCACAATGAAGTATTCACTTTTCTTTCCAAATTCCTTGACATTTCTAAACATTGAAAAGAAAATTCAATGAGAATCTTAACTTTTCAAAGGAAAGTAAATGTCATGAAATTAATTTCTTTTTACTTCCATTCCGCGAACCAAACGAGAACTATATGACCATATTATTAAATAACCCAAAACACAAATGCTAGAATTCTCGCAACCTAATATTTGATGAATAATGCTCCTCTTGAAATTATTTATGGACTTATCATGGAATCACGGTATTATAGCTTCTACACTCAAAATCTCAAAAAAAAAAATTCGTTGTGCAGCTTTTTATTTTATTTTATTTATATTGAACTGTGTCTTCATCGGTACTTGTGGTGTTTGCCATTTGCGTATAGTGTGTAGTTTATGATCAAATAGTGTGTAGTTTATGATCAATTTTAATAAAATTTGGCTGAGATCTTTTTGTTCATGTCCTTAATCTTAAAAAAAAAAAATATATGTAGTAGTACTTTTGGAGTGGGGTCACGTAGGCAAGGTATGTCTCTTCTCATATCAAGGTTTACAATAGGTGATATCAAATGTATTAATTATTTGGTGTGGGGTTGATTACTTTATGTTGTTGTACCCTAAAGTGACTTGCAAGAGTCTCAAATCAAGGAAAGTGAAAGGATGATATCTATAAATGGATTATCAATTCAAAAGGGTCTTCGCAAGGGGTTATACAAAGATTCGAAAGTAGCAGTGTTTTTTTTTTTTCTATAACAAGAAAAATGTTAATTATATGGGTACAGCCAAAAGTGATCGGGACTAGTCTTTGTTTTTTAATTTTTCTGACAGTCTAGACTGTCCAGTTTCTAACAAGGACTGCCATGAGATCTAACAAGGACTACCACAATGGGATAGTCCCGATCACTTTTGGCTGTGCCCATATAATTAGTCCAAGAAAAAATGGTTTAGTTATGAGAATATCATAATAATCGAACTCGAGTGGCTCTTGTGTTTTACTGAGGAGAGATATAAGATTCTGATTGGGTGACGAAAGATCAGTGGATCGAGTAACGGGGACGTATTATTCCTTCAATTTATTTAGTAGTAGTTGGAGGGTAGTGTGTCCAACATGAATGCAATACAGCGTGCACAAAATCTCGTACGTATCGTCGGACATCTAAAATAAATTCTTTAGTTATTGCCCAGTGTTTATATCTCATGCGGTGATCAGTACTGCGAACACCAAACATGGCAGCAAGGTTCAAGCTTTTGAATCGGACATGTAGGTCAAAAGCTCTGGCAACTAAAAATGAATTCTTTAATGTGGGAAGTTGAAACCAGAGTGGCGGAGCATAAGATGGATTGTCCCGGACTATAGTTCGGACTATAAAAATAAGTACTAGGAGGTACTAGTAACTATCACATGTAAGCCATGACTTAATTGGTTGAGTCAGTGGATGGTCTAGGGTTCGAATTAGAGCTCTTTGTTTTGTATTTTTTTTTTTCATCTTTTGAAGCCAATTAACTATTGGTTTTGTACGTTTTTTTTAAGCAAGTAAGCTATCACATAATTTTTATTTTTTAGCCCCCTCTAATATTTATTTTCCTGGCTCCTCCCTGGTTGAGATCGAGGGAACCTGTGGTCACTAAATTTGAATGTTATATTGAAGCTGAAATTATAATTAGTCAGTTATGGTTTTATTAGAATTCTACTGGGAAAATTGATAATGTAATTATTATCACAAATGGACTTATTATCACAAATGGACTTGATGAAATAGACTGTTTATGCATGCTGCGTACTTTGAGGAGGATTTGATAAAACTAGTAAACTGAGGAGTCCGTTCCTTTCTAAAAGCCAATGGCCTTGTAGCCTAGTGACTAAGACCATTGGCACTTGGGAGAGGTCAAGGAATCGAGTCGCACGGGATCGCTCGAGTGTCAGTGGACACGAACTCCAGATCAAAGTAGGCTGAATGTCTTCGACACGAACTTTGGTTAAATTTTTTTTTTTCTAAATAATTAATTTTTTTAAGTCGATGATTCTGTATTAGAATAGAGAGGTCGGCTTCATTTTTTTTAGCCGGCCAAACTGATTGTTCTAAAAAAATACTTCACTTTACTCATTCCTAATTAGGGTTATTTAGTTATAGGTTCTCCTATAATATTTGATATTAGAATTTATTTCTTCGTATTGTCCATTGTTAGAATTTATGTCTCCATTTACATTATTTATCATCCAAAATTAGTCTAATTAGAGATCTAAAAATTGGATAATATGAAGACCTAAAATATTATATGAGACCAACCTAATTACGTTGACGTTTTTTAAGTTTTTTTTTTCCATACACTTTTCGTATGCTTGTCTAACAATTTTTTTGAGTATCCCTGTTTACTTATAGCATAAAATAACTCATACATGAAATGGATCTATCTTAGGTATTGTTTGGGAAGAGTGAAAAATAGGGAAAAGGAAAATGTTGAGGAAAAAATAGGAGGAAAAATAAAAGTAGCGATGTTTGGGAAGGGGGAGGGAAAATGAGGGAGAGAAATGTTGGAGGAAAATTAAAGTGGGCCCCACTCAAAAATTTTTCTCCCAAAAGTGGGAGGAAAATGAAGAGGATTGAGGAAATTGTGAAAAAAATTACCCAACTACCCTCCAATAAAATAAGTATTAATTATGATTTGAAAAAATCAAGGACTAAATAGTAATTGTATCTTTTTTCATAAATAAACAAAACAATATTTTTTAAAAAAATTTTTCCCTACTTTTTGGTTATCCAAACAAGTGAAAGAAAAATTAATTTCTTCTTGATTTTACTCTCCTCCATTTTTTTTTCTCAAATTTTTTTTCCTCTCCTCAAAAAGGTTCTCAAACACACCGTTAATGATGCGTTATAAAGAATCACTAAAGAAATAATTATATGACTATATAAAAAATGATGGAGGAGTAGATCGCAAGCTTGATATAATAAATTAATGAAACGACGAAATTTCTCTTTCACCTAATCTCCTTTTTGTTATTGGGTTCCGTCAGAGTTTAATTAAGTTAATATTTAATAGTGGCTGTATGATGTTCTTGACGAGCACTAGTTTAGGATGAAGTCTAGGAATAGGTACAATGATCTATAGCCGACGTGATAAGCTGCATGACACAAATATTTTAGAGATATTTAGTAAAAAATCTCACATAACAATGAATATTAGGATTTGAATTTCAAAATTGTCCAATATTAAAATTTTGGTCTTGAAATCATTGTTGACATGTATATTAATGAACAGTGATTTCGAAACGCAAATTCTAACGTTGGATAATTTCGAAATTTAAAATCTAATATCCACTATTATATGAGATCATGTTACTAAATAATCCTACTTTAAAATATATTATAATACATCAAAAAAAAAAATGTTGTTGTGTCTATTTCAGTGTGTCGGTACTTGTGATTGTTGATATTGACGCAAATCCCAACCCAATTTCAGAGCGGGTTTGGATCCTTGTAATAAAATTAAAATAGATTTCCAAATGTATCCAACAATATAAGCGTGTGCTATGCCAATTATCACAAAAGAAAAAAAAAGAAAAAAAGCAATACTAAAAATATTCTACTAACTGTTGCAGTTAGTTGCTAATTACTGGATAATTGTACAAATCAATAATAAAGATATATTTATTTGTTCGTAACCATATAACGATTATGTCATTCGATTGTTAAACCATCGGGACAAACTATGGAGAACCCTCAAAGAGTTCGGGAATTAGAGAATTCATCTTTAGATACCTCTACATATTTTCAGTTATGAAGACGTATTGACATAGGTCCACTTTTTTTTGACATCCATTCCGACTACTATTTTTTACAAGACTTTTCAATTTAAGATTTTGGTAAAGTCTATCTACACATATAGTATATTCTCATAAATTTGTATTAGTTTGTTACTTGAAAACTAACGTTGAGTCATTGACCATCTCTGAAGGCTGATACTAATTATTACGGAAGATTAATGATGATAATTCCTTAATATTGATAAATAAATTATTGATTTGTGCACACTTAAAAAATGTTGCAATTACTTGTAATTAACTAACTAGCTATTACATAATTGTGCAGACCGATAACATAGATATACATATCTATTTGAAATCTTCTAAATATATAGTATCCGATTATTGTGCCATCAGGCTATTGAAAATAGAAGTATCATGAAGAACCTTTGGAGGATTCAGTCATTAGAAAGTTTTGTTAGTCCTGGGACTTGATCAAAGATGGAAAAACAGATGCAATCGAGATCTGAGATGTCCCACAAAACTTTGCAGTGATCAAACTCAAGATCTACGATGGTACAAAAAATTAAATAGCCAAATTACAATCTGAAGGAGGAAAAAAGAGAAGAGAAGATTTCTCGTTCTTCCTTGCAAACGTGTTGCAATTGGGACAGAACGAGTTACAATAAAACTAGAGAGAGATGAGAAGAAGAACAATGCTGGGGTGTCATAACACCGTTGCTCAAAGCAAGATTCGTCCCACACGATCTGCTTCCAGGAACCAGCAAGTTGAAGAACTTGTGGAACGCTCGAAGTCACCTCTGTTCAGACTCCTCGGATGAACTTGCAATGGCGGCAGCAACTCTCTCTCTCTCTCTTTCTCCTTTTCTGACTTGTAATTTTCGTAGTAATCACAAAGGAGGCCAGAAGAGAGTATTTATAGAGAGAGGGTGGAAACCCTAGCCGCCTCTTCAGTTATGGAAATATTGAATCAAATTCCAAAAGATAGCAACAAGATTTAATTCAAATCCCACGAAATTAATTCAAATCCCACAAAGATAGTATCTGAATTAATTCAAATCCCACAAAGATAAGATCTGATTTAATGACATTAATTCAGCCTTTCTATAACTGATTTGCAATCTGCACAGTCAGAGGATCCCTCCATGCGGCAGCAGCAGCAGCCTGGCCGCATGAGCCTAATGGCCGCATGGACCGCATGAGCCGCATGGACCGCATGAGCCGCATGGACCGCATGGGCCACATGGACCGCATGGACCGCATGGACCGCATGTGCCGCATGAGCCGTATGTACCGCATGTGCCGCATAGCCGCATGACTGCTGACGTGCTAAGTGCAAAGTGCGCCAACAAAACGTCACATTACGCCTCATGAGCCCATGAGCCCGAGCCCGAGTCCGAGTCCGAGTCCGAGTCCGAGTCGCTAAGCCTGTCACGACCCGCACCCGTTAAAGGGCACGTGACGCGACAACGCCCAGCCCTCACCGGAAAAACGGCATGGAACGTTGTGGATTTTCTAGTCTGACAACAGTTTATATATATAACAAAACCTGTCGAGAATATAGTCAACTCCGAACGGAGGACAAGCAATGAATATATATAAGTGCTCAATCACAACTCTAAGATGATAAGTAAAGACTGAAAGATAAAGACAACAAGACGATAAAATATAACCTGTCAAGTCCAGATACAATTAATATACAAGTCCAGTCTCTAATACAGTCCAAATATAATACGGTCTCAAAAGTAACTGGAAACTAAGTCCAGTACAAAGACCTACTCTAACTAAACAAGTGGTATAGTCTCGTCAGGCGGAGCTACGCCCTGCGGGACCAAGTCTAGGCCCACTACGTCGTCCGGACCGTAGTAGGTACTGCAATCTCCCTCGTCGGCATCTGTAATATTTTATCAACAGTCCAGTCAGGATGGAACGAGTACATATATATCTCATAACGGATCTCAAGATAGAATAAAAGCTATAAGACTGTAAATAGAGCATATACAATGAATCATGGAGTGTACATGTATGTATCATGGCATGGTAAGCTGTAGAGCTAGAGCTAGAACAAGAAAATAGAACGGGATCATGGCAGGTACACAAATCAAGGTAAGCTATATATCCAATGTGTGTGAGTAATAGTTTCAGCTTGTGATCGGCTTGGGTACCTGTCAAGAATCGGCCTGGCAAGTCATAAGTGCGGTATATGACTCACACTGTTCGGGAATGCGGGATGGATATGATCACAGGCCTACGCTACTACTCCCCCTACCCCAACTGGTAGAATGGATCCAAACAGGACACGTCACTGCACGAGATTCTAATGAGAAGGTAGCTAGCCTTCTCTAGAATCAGTGACCACATATTGAGCAAGAGCTACAAGGGTGCTTGCACAATACATCCCAACCTAAGAAGGAGAAACATCTCTCGTCGGGATCCAAGAATACCAATCCGTGAGAACCATGTGTCGGGAATAAGCATATCAATACTAAGTACATGAATCATAACAGTTATCATAAATTGGAAATAAGTATCAGAGAATGTACTCGCCTGTAAGATGATAAAATATGTCGACCGGATCAACTGCAGTGTCTCGATGACCTATAGAGAACAAGACGTATCAATACTATGTTTAGGAAGTAAAGTTAAATCAAATTAAATCCTATTTAGTCATTCTAGGTCAAGACATGTCTAGTCGGGTCAATCTTGGTCATGTAAAAACATTAGAAGTCAATCCGAATCAAACTAGGTCGAAAACTGGCTTACCGTTGACTTTTGGTCAACGGGTCAACTCTGGTCAACTCTAGGTCAACTCTAGGTCAACCCTAGGTCACTGGTGACTAATAGTTGACTTTTAGTCAACTGTCCAAGTTAAAAGGAATTTGGAACTAAATTGGGTAAAGTGGTGACCCATAGTTGACTTTTAGTCTAAAAAGTCAACCGTGGTCAACCGGGTCCAAGACTAGGTTTAGATGGCTAATTTTACTCATTACCAACCTATACAACCCATATCCAAGTCCATCTTGGACTTGGAAACTCAAATCTTGGCCATGGGCCAATTTCCTATTTTACCCTTTAAAAGGGTAAAATTCTACCTTCGACGATCATCTAGATAGCCTACCTACGCTTGATATTTTGACCCGTGCTCCCTAGGGTAGTAGGGTACTATCCTATAGGTTCGTTATCTACCAAAATACCTAGATAAAGTGGACGTCTAGTCCACCTTACGGCCCGTTGCAGATATCTTGAATATTTCAAGATACGCACTGATACGACGTGATACCGGCGCCCTACGACTCCGATTTCCACTCGAGAGCCTACCCGCAAAATCTAATTCACATAACCTAGGCCTACGTCAAGTTTCGTCGTAATCCGACGCTCCGAGCTCAATTTCCCCTTCTAACTCGATTTCTACCAAAAATCCCCTTTTTGCTCTCATTCCAAATCTCCTCTTTAGCTCTAAATTCTAATTCTTCTTCTTCTTAACTTCTTCTCCTAATTCTTCTAGCTCTAATTCTTCTTCTTGGCCTCTTCCTCACTCTCTCCTTCTAATTTCTAACTTCTCCTAGTTCCTTATCATTTTCTTCCTATTCTCTCCTCTATTGTTTCTTTTTACTTCTCTTCCCTTCTACTTCTTCTTATTTCTTTTCCTTCTTCTTTCATCTAACTTCCTATCTATCTATCTATCTATATATATACATATATACATCTATATATATACCTACATATATACATTTATATAGGATACTAGGAGGGTTTAAGGGGGTAAATAGGGGTTCAAAGGAGCTGCCAATGGCAGCTCCTGCTGCTGCTACTACTGCTGCATCTGCTGCAGCTGCTGCTGCTACTTCTGCTGCCTGCTGCTGCTGCATCTGCTGCTGCTACTGCCTCACATTCTCTCCTCTCTTCTCTCCTCACTTATCTCCCTCTCTCTCTCTCTATATATATATATATATATATATATATATATATATATATATATATATATATATATATATATATATATATATATATATGTAGTTACTTAGATATCTATATATATCTATATATCTATCCATCCCACTATTTATATAAATAAACACACACACATCTCCACATACATATATATATGTACACATATACATATACATATATAAATAAACACACACACATCCTTATATATATATATACATATATATATAAAATATATATATATATATATATATATATATATATATATATATATATATATATATATATATATATATATATATATATATATTTTATATATATATATATAAAATATATATATATATATATATATATATATATATATATATATATATATATATATATATATATATATATATATATATATATATATATATATATATATATACACAACCACACACACTCTAACCTCCACACACAAACACCACCACTACCATTCTCATGACACATCCCCACCACTCTCTACACACACACACACAAATATATATATATATATATATATATATATATATATATATATACCATTAAAAAAAAAATATATATATATATATATATATACCATTCAATATAAAACCCCTAATTATTCCTAACCTAGATTTTCTAGGGAATACCTATAAATTCATGGGCAATTGGTGGAGAATTTCCTACTAATCATTTATTGTAAAAGCAATAAATGGAAAAGAATATTAATTTGGGAAGAAATCTCATACCTAATAATGAGTTCTTGTAGGGAAGAAGAGAGTTGGAGAGAAAGAAAGGAAATTTGAGAAAGAAAGAGATGTGACTTAATGAAGAAGCAAAAAAAGGGGGGGGGGGGGGTTCTCCTAGTCATGGCCGGCCACCTCTTGGGGGGGCTATTGGGTTGGGATCCAATAAGCCTCCAACCCATTAAGCTTAGTTTGGGTTGGTTTGAAATCGGTTTGGTTCGGTTCAATTCTAAATACAAATTAAGCCTCTAAAATGACTAATTAAGTCATGGAAATAGGGTTAAAGATTTCTAGCCTAATTATGATAGTGTGTGGGCCAAACACAGCTAGTTTGTGGGTCCCACTAGTGTCCAGGCTACCCGGGTCTCCAAATTGAGTCCGAATTGGATAAAATTCAAACCGACTCAAATAAATTCCTAAAAATCATGTAAAATCAAATAAAATTTCTAAAATATTATAAAACTTGAAAATGACAAAAATACCCCTAATTTGAAAACTGGGGGTGATAAATCTACCCTCCTTAAAAAAAATTTCGTCCTCGAAATTGAATGAGGACTAACACTGCAATCATGAACAAAACAAGGAAGAAAAAAGAATGAGTTTTACCTCAAAGCTCGAAGAGATATGGGAATCGCTCCCGCATGTCATCCTCCCACTCCCAGATGGACTCACCTGGAGAGTGGTGTCTCCATGCAACGCGAACCAAGGGAATGACCTGGTTCCGGAGCACCTTCTCTCTTCGGTCCAAGATCTCGACCGACTTCTCTGGATAGCTGAGTGTCGGTCCCACCTCGATCTCGGAGTGGTCTAAGACGTGACTGGGATCTGCCACGTACCGTCTCAGCTGTGACACGTGGAACACACTGTGCACTCCCTCTAGTGCAGGCGGTAACTCCAGTCGGTAAGCCACTGCACCGACCCTGCCCAGGATACGGAATGGTCCGATGTATCGTGGACTAAGCTTTCCGCCGCCACCAAAACGAATCGTGCCACGCGTCGGAGAAATCCGCAGAAAGACAAGATCATCAACCTAGAACAAAATACAAGACTTAGAGCTTGATCTAAAACAATCACAATCAGACTCAAATACTAGAAAAATCTAAACTATACCTCAAACTCCAATGGCCTCCGGTGGCTATCGGTCCAATGCCGCTGCCTATCCTGCGCCACCCGAAGTCTATCCCTGATAACCCTGACCTTCTCTGCAGCATCCACCACCATCTCAGGGCCAAGCAAAACCCTCTCACCGACATCATCCCAAGATAAGGGAGTACGGCACCTCCGTCCGTATAGAGCCTCGAAAGGTGATATCTCTATACTGGCTTGGTAGCTGTTGTTGTAAGCAAACTCTACCAAGTGAAGGTGGTCCTCCCAAGATCCCCCGAAGTCCAAGACACAGGTGCGCAGCATATCCTCGAGGGTCTGAATCGTCCTCTCCGACTGCCCGTCTGTCTGGGAGTGATATGTTGTACTGAACTTGAGCGATGTGCCCAAGCTAAGCTGCAAACTCCGCCAGAAGTGGGAAGTGAATCGGCTGTCCCGATCCGAGACTATACTCACTGGCACCTCGTGTAATCGGACTATCTGTCGCACGTACATCTCGGCCAACCTCTCCGTCGACAAACCCACTTTGAAAGGCAAAAAGTGGGCCGATTTGGTCAATCGATCAACAATGACCCAAATCGTATCCTTCCCTCCTGGAGAGCGCGGAAGCCCAGATATAAAGTCCATGGTGATATGCTCCCACTTTTACTCAGGAATGGGTAGTGGCTGGAGCAATCCACCGGGTCTCTACCTCCCGGCCTTCACCTGCTGGCACACCAAGCATCTCGAAACGAACCGAGCCACCTCTCGTTTCATGCCATACCACCAAACATGCTGTCTCAAGTCTCTATACATCTTGTTGGCTCTGGGATGCATAGAGTACTGAGAACGGTGCGCCTCCTAAAGAACCTCCTCCCGAAGTCCTCCACTCGGCACGCACAATCTGGTACCATGCCTCAACGACCCATCCCCTGCTAAAGAGAACTCATCCAACAGTCCTATCTGGACATGCTCTCTGATGACCCTCAGTGCCTCGTCCTCAAACTGAGCTGCCCTGACTCTCTCCATCAGCTCCGACTGCACCTGCAGACCCCACATCTGCGCCTCGAACCCAGGAACTATCACCTCTATGCCCAAACTCTCCAGATCTGCCAGAAGGTGACGATCCATCGTCAAACACATGGCCACGGGATACCTGCTCAAAGCATCCGCGACCACGTTAGCCTTCTCCGGATGGTACTGCAAGGATATATCAAAATCCTTCATCAGCTATAACCATCGCCTCTGCCTCATATTCAGCTCCTTTTGGGTAAACACGTACTTCAAGCTCTCGTGATCTATATAGATCTCAACTCGCTCTCCGTACAGATAGTGTTTCCACAGCTTCAAAGCAAAGATGACCGCTGCCAGCTCCAGATCGTGGGTAGGGTAATTTCTCTCATGAGGACGTAACTGCCTAGATGCATAGGCAATTACCTTCTCGTGCTGCTGAAGCACACAACCCAAACCCCGTCCTGAAGCATCACTGTAGATCGTATAACCACCAGATCCAGATGGCAGCGTCAAGATAGGAGCTGTAGTCAACCTCGCCGTCAGCTCCTCGAAGGCGGTGTGAAACCCAGTTTTCGTAATTTTAGTTGTAAATAGAATTTTTGTGTTTTAAATAATAAAACATTTTTCAAATATTATTAAAATTTATTTTCTTGGATGAAAAGAAATTTCGAAATTTATTTGTAACATGGATTTTTGGGATTCGAGACCCAGACCCGAGTTCGAGCCTGAGCCCAACCCTTTCTTTCCTAATTCTTTTTCTCTTCTTAAAACCAAATAATTGACTTGGTTTAAAGTAATATAATAATATATATATATATATATATATATATATATATATATATATATATATATATATATATATATATATATATATATATATATATATATATATATATAATGTTGAGCTGGTCCAAATTGGACCAGCAATCCCGTACTATTGCAAACTACCCACTCTTTTCTTCCGTAGTTTCCTCACCACCACTCAGGAATACACACCCATCTCCTTTATTTTTCCCCCACTTTCCCACGTTCTCATAACTGAACCCACTCTCTCAGCTCACAAAAGTTTCTCATCTCTCTTCTCTCTCCCTCTCACAGTGGTGAAATCCCTAACCCCCTTTCCCCCGAGCCGCGATCCGCCGCACCCGAGCCCTCGCGCTCCTCTCCCGCGGCCGACCGCCGTCCGTGGCCGACGCCACCACGCCGCCGCGACCCCCTGCGGCCTACCGCCGTCGTTCCCGAGGCCGGCGACCGCATCCCGACCGCCCCTCTGCCGTCCAGCGGCAGATCAGCGCCGACCCCCTCCGCGAGCGCGCGCCCGGCGAGCTCCTCCCGCGCCGCCGCCTCCCGCGCGCGACGCCACCGCGCCGCCTCCGACCGCCGCAGCGGCGTGCTCCTCCCCGAGCCCGCAGCTCCCCGCTGCGCTGTCCGGCGCAGTCCAGCCGCGGCTTCCCCGCAGGCAGAACCTCGACCCCGCTGCGCTGTCCGCGCCCCGCCGCGTCAGCGTGCCCCGCTGCGCTGTCCAGCGCCTTTCCCGCGGTTCTTTGCTGTCCCGCCGGCGTTCTCGCTGTCCGTGGACTCTCGTCACTGTTCGGGAACTTCGACCTGCTGCCGACTTAGTTCGGATTTCTTTTCCGAGATTTTTCCCGCGGCTCCCCGCCAACGGAAACTGGTAATTTCTGGATAGTCACAGTAGTTCGTCCCCCGTAGAGTCGATGATGATAGATCGGTCCCCGGTTTCCCTTTGGGAAATCCGGTTAGCTGCGTAGTATATTCGGTTAGCTGCGTTAGCATATTTTCTGTGATTTTTATCTGCTGGATTTGGTGTGGTTTGGTTTGATTGTGGGATTCCCGGGTATTTTGGGAAGTTCTGTTGATTGGGAATTATTTCTGGTGGTTTTGGAAATTATTTCGGTGGATATATTTTGGGATTATTATTGGTTGGAACAATTGCAGGTTTTCTGTGGCGCATTTCCCAGTTTTGGGTTTGTCCCGAAATAGAGGAAGTGCTGCCCAAATTTTTACAAAACTATATTTAATTTGATTTTAAAATCGGTTTTCGGAAATGAATTTTAAAACTGATTTTTCGGACGACGACCGTACCGGTCTGTGGGCCCTGGCGAAATGCAAACGCACCGGTCCGACCGGGCGTTGTGGTATTAGCTGAATTTTGATGATGGACCGAGTCTGAGACTCTTAACATTTATTTTAAATTATTTTATTTAATATTTAGGCTATTTATTATAGTTATTTATTTTACTGCATTTTATTTAGTAATTAAATCATTTCCTCTTATTTGATGTAAAAAAAAAGATTGTACAGGGCATAAGCCCACTCTAGGATGATTAGCTGTGCCCATGTATTGCTTAGCGTAGGTTTTACTTTCTTTTCTGGGTGGATGTTGATCTTGGGTGGTTTTGGATTGAACGTATAATCGTAGTTAGAACGTAATCTATTCTCGTCTATAATTAATTAAGAATTAAGTAAATGGATAAAATATTAGTAGATAACTAGTTCATGATTTATCACTATAAGAAACTATATTTTTATAAATATATTGCAAAAACACAAAATTTTCCAAAGTTAATCGGTTCTCGTTATTATTTCCAAATAATCAATTAATCGGTTTAATCAACGCACGTAGTTGCGACGTAAACGTTAGCTGTAGATTAATACAAATTAAAACCTGACTAGGACTTACTACTAGAGATTGCAACTAGCACACTTAGCCTGGTTATTCAAGGTTCTAAGTCGAGTTCTCAACTGTAGGAACTCGAAGTTACAACTGACGTTCCTCCTCGGTACCGACTCGTCCTTCCAGTCAATCTAATACAAGGCAAGTTACGATTTGTGTATTCCTGTATTTTATTTAGTAAAGTTAAGATGCATGTTAAACCACACTGCTGGCACGGAACTCTACCGACTGTTACTGTTACTGAATCTGGGACTGGGGGAATAGTGTAGATGTTTATGACCAAATGTCACGCCCCGATTCCGTCGAATCGATAGTCGTCCCCCGGGCGTGATGCCGTGCGAACCTAAGTTGCGATCGCACAAGGCATAGTCATAAGGTTATCCGAAACACAACATCAATTTAGAGTACGCAGAGAATTTGAACAACACATCTGAAGTAGAAATAAACTTTTTCATTGATAATAAGAACTTTACATAGACTCCTTTACAATCATTGCCGCGCGGGCTACAACATGACTTCGACTTACAAAATGAACGCCGATGAGATAGTCGTTCCATACATTATACCCTTTTATACAAGCAAAAACCAATACATATTTCCACCTGCTATGGCGGGAAGTCGAGTCGTCATTTTTCTTTGGACTGATGTGCGGGTCTTCTTCAAAAGGAAATCCAGAAAACAAGCCTTCACACCGACGAGGCTTCAAAAGAATGCACGCCGCCTTGAGCTTTAGTTGGCACGCCCTTCGTAGTTCGGGGTACCTGCGTGGAGAGCGAGGATCAGTACATTACACTTTGTACTGGTGCGTGGCTATTTAAATTCCAAGCTCTCATTTGGTTGAAGAGTTTATATGACAATTGAGTATGAATGTTTCTAACCATCCTAATGGATTACAAACAAGTAATGACAAGCATAGTGAACTTTTACGTTGAAACTTACCCCGGCGGACCGCGTCGCGCCTTATAAAACTTACCATGTTCTTCCCTTTCAATCGTTATCATTTTCCATACCAAGTGCATTATTTCGTGTGTTGGTCACTGACTCCCAGAGCCATTGTGGACTCCTCTTTGCTTTTGTTAGACGGGGTCCTTTCAACGTGGGTAGCTAGCCCCGCTGCAAGTCCTCGCCTAATTCTTTTGTTTCCCAATGCCCGCAACGGTCCCGTGGCCTCGGGTTTGCCGTGCGGGGAAACGTTCACCTTGTCGACAAGTTGTCCATGACCGTGCAAAGACATGATTTTTGTTATTAAGACATAGCCTACATTTTTCTTTGAAACTTGTTCATTCATTCGTGTCAGTGCCCTTGCATTTATCTTTTCTCTCGCAACAACACTATCGATTTAGCCTAAGAAGGGGGTCGAGAAGAGAAGGGTCAGCCACTCACCTTGAGTTTACCTTGGCGAGCGAACTTGTTGGTCGCGCTAGACGTCGCCTACGCGATTACCTGAAATCGCACAAGCAACCGATTAGAACACTGCATTATTCAAAGAGTTCGATAGAAAATGCGAGTTCGAAATGCAAGCCATGAAACCATCGAAAACATCCACGAAACGCATTCAGAAAACAAAGCCAAAACCAACGCAAGCGGCGTGAAAAGCAGAGCAACGGGAGGTCTCTCCCGACTCAGCCGCAGAGTCAATCCTCGAGGCGCAACCCGCTGAATATGGGACTTGGTTCCGAAGAAGACATTCCATAACGAGGAATGGATCTTAATTCAACCGTTCCCGTTCGATCGACTCGGTCGATCCCGACCTATCGGTCCCGGCCGAATCGATAGCGACAGTGTTCCTTTCTCGCGCACCCCGTGGACAGAGTACGGGGCACGATGTAGGGACGGGGCACTACACCATAACCAACTAAGAAAAAGTTTCGTCCTCGAAACTTAAGAATAGAACCTACCTCTATGAAAATAATGAAGGGAACTTTTCCCTCATTTCTGACTCGAGTTCCCATGTCGACTCCTCTGCCGCATGGTTCCTCCAGAGTACGCGGACGAGAGGGATCGCCCGATTTCGAAGTAACTTATCCTTGCGTTCCAATATTTGAACGGGCGCTTCAACGTAGGATAAGTCAGACTTTAGCTCCAGCTGGCCAAAATCCACCACGTGGCTAGGGTCGTGCACGTACTTCCGCAGTTGGGAGACGTGGAAGACATTGTGTACACCTTCAAGCGCCGGTGGTAGGGCAATCTTATAGGCTACGGGGGCGACCCGCTCGAGTATTTCGAACGGCCCAACGAATCTCGGACTCAGCTTCCCCTTTACGCCGAATCGAGTAACTCCACGCATGGGTGACACCTTCAGGAACACATGATCGCCTACACAGAACTCAAGCGGTCTTCGATGGGTGTCGGCATAGCTCTTCTGCCGACTCTGTGCAATCTTTAGTCTTTCCCGAATTAGCTTGACCTTCTGCACCGTCTGTTCTACCAGCTCCGGGCCGAGTATCTGCCGTTCCCCGACTTCATCCCAGCAAATGGGCGATCTGCACTTCCGACCGTACAAGGCTTCATACGGCGCCATTTGGATGCTGGACTGGTAGCTATTGTTATATGCAAATTCCGCCAACGGTAAGTGGACGTCCCAGCTTGATTTGAAGTCGATTGCGCAGAGCCGTAGCATGTCTTCGAGAATCTGATTAACGCGCTCCGTTTGGCCGTCGGTCTGTGGATGGTAAGCTGAGCTGAACTGCAACTTGGTACCCAGCGCCGACTGAAGGCTACTCCAGAATCGCGACATGAACCGTGAATCCCGATCAGAGACGATGGATACTGGAACTCCGTGCAGCCGTACGATCTCGTCAAGATAAATCTGTGCCAGCCGATCAACGCTCCAAGTAACTTTAATGGCAATGAAGTGTGCCGACTTGGTTAATCGATCGACGATGACCCAGATGGCGTCGCTCCCCCGTGGTGTCTTCGGCAGGCCAACAATAAAGTCCATCGTGACATGATCCCATTTCCACTCTGGAATGGCAAGGTTCTGCATCTCCCCGCCCGGTCGCTGATGCTCAGCTTTCACCTGCTGACAGGCTATGCATTGTGACACGAAGAGCGCCACATCTCTCTTCATCCCGTGCCACCAGAAAGTCGTGCGGAGGTCCTTGTACATCTTGGTACTGCCTGGATGCAAGGTATACTTCGCGTGATGCGCCTCCGACAAAATCTCCTTTCGTAGTTCAGAATCATCCGGAACACATAGTCGGCCATTCAATCGCAGCGCGCCGGTCTTGTCTTCCGCAAAGTCGGTCACACTACCTGTTGAAATTCGCTCGCGCATTTTCTTCAGGTACGGATCATCCTTCTGAGCGGCCATGATCTTTTCCAGCAAACTCGGCTCTAACTGCAGCTGCGCCAACCGTATATCCCTGAATCGAACCCGGAGATCGATGCCCATTTCTTCAAGATCTTGTAGTAGTCTGCGGTCGATGGATAGCGAGGCAAGGTATTTTCGACTCAGAGCGTCCGCCACCACATTTCCCTTGCCCGGAGTGTAGTCGATCGTCAAGTCATAGTCTTTGATTAGTTCGAGCCAGCGCCGCTGTCGTAAGTTCAGTTCTTTCTGGGTGAAGAGATACTTGAGGCTCTTGTGGTCGGTATAGATCGCGCACGCCACGCCATATAGATAGTGACGCCACAATTTCAACGCGAACACAATCGCCGCTAACTCCAAGTCGTGCGTAGGATAGTTCTTCTCGTGCGGCTTCAACTGTCTGGAGGCAAATGATATCACCTTGTTCCGCTGCATGAGCACACATCCCAAGCCCTGGCCTGAAGCATCGCTGAATATTTGAAAACCCTCTGGCCCATCAGGAAGTGCGAGTATGGGTGCCGAAATCAGCCGCTGTTTTAGCTCCTGGAATGAAGCTTCACAGTCATCCGACCACTCATACACGACTCCCTTTTGAGTGAGGCGAGTCAGTGGCGATGCAATCTTCGCGAAGTCTTTCACGAAGCGTCGATAGTATCCCGCCAAACCAAGAAAGCTTCTAATCTCGCTAGCAGACGCAGGCCTCTTCCAATCAGCAACGGCTTCCACTTTCTTCGGGTCGACTGCAATGCCTTCGGACGAAATGATGTGACCAAGGAAGGATACGCTGCTGAGCCAAAATTCGCACTTACTCCGCTTCGCAAATAGCTGGTTCTCTCGAAGTGTCTGGAGCACGGTCCGCAGATGTTCTGCATGCTGCGCCCTGTCTTTCGAGTAGATAAGAATATCGTCAATAAAGACTACCACAAATTTATCAAGGAAGGGTCGAAACACCCGATTCATTAGGTCCATGAAGGCGGCAGGGGCGTTTGTTAGGCCGAATGGCATCACCAGGAACTCGTAGTGGCCGTACCGAGTGCGAAAGGCTGACTTTTGCACGTCGTCCGACTTGATCTTGAGCTGATGATAGCCCGAGCGGAGATCAATCTTCGAAAATATCGAGGCGCCTTGCAGTTGATCGAATAAGTCGTCTATGCGGGGCAAAGGATACTTGTTCCGGATGGTGGCCTTGTTAAGCTCTCGGTAATCGACGCACAGACGCATGGACCCATCCTTCTTCTTCACGAACAATACGGGCGCTCCCTACGGTGAAACACTAGGCCGAATAAACCCTTTATCGAGTAATTCTTGTAGCTGGACCTTGAGTTCCTTCAGCTCAGCAGGGGCCATTCTGTACGGGGCCTTTGAAATCGGTCGAGTATCGGGGAATGTATCGATGCTGAACTCGATCTCTCGGTCGGGGGGCATGCCGGGTAGCTCGTCCGGGAACACATCGGGGAATTCTGCCACAACGTCGGTCTGACCTACGTTTGCACCTTTCCTGTCGCATGTCTCGGACGGACGCCAAGTAGCCTTCGCACCCAGAATGCAGCATCCTCCGAGCAGAGATTGCCGAGATCAACATGCAGGTCGACGACGCCTCACCACACGAAAAGCAGAATTCAGGCACTCCTGGTATGCGGAAAGTGACCGTCTTCCTGGCACAGTCTATGGTTGCGTTGCACGGCCCGAGCCAATCCATCCCCAGAATGATATCGAAGTCATTCATGTCTAGGACCATCACGTCCAGACCGATCTTTTGACCGCCAATACAGATAATCCCGTCGGTGCAGGCTGAATTTGTGAGTATTGGTGTGCCCGAAGGTGTGCTCACGCTAAGGTCGAGGTCTAATGATATTAATGGAAATTTGTGCTCGGCGACAAAGTCCGCCGCTATAAAACTATGTGAAGCACCTGAATCAAATAGTACGCGAGCAGGCACATTATTAAAACTAAGTATACCTGTCACGACCGTGTCTGAGGCAAGCGCTTCATCTCGAGTCAAGGCGTAGACGCGTCCTTGTGCATTCGGACGCCTGTCTTGATGGTTTGGTGGGGCAGGCAGAGCAGGTCGAGGCGCCTGCACTCGATTCTCCTGTCGGTTCTGTTGGGGAGGGGCGTTGCGAGTCTGACGAAGGCTTGGACAATTTTGAGCCCGGTGACCAATCTGTCCGCAAGTGTAACATTCAAGATTACGGAAGAAACAATGGTCCTCACGGTGTCCCACTCGCCCACATCTGATACATCGAGGCATCGTTTTCTGACCCTGGTAGCCGCCGTTGTTTGGACGCTTTGACGCGTCGTTGTTGCCTCCCGTATGGCTAGGACGTTTGTGATTGGAATGGCGCACAACGTCGGCAGCACTGGGAGGATGCAGGCTCTCAAGACGGAGAGCGTGATTCAGAGCCTCGCCCGTGGTCTTGTACTCCGGGACGCCGACATGCGCACCAATAGATTGTCGCAGTCCCACTTCGAACCGTCGCACGCGGCACTCTTCAGTAGGCAGAAACGCACCAGCGAACTTGGACAATTTGTTGAACTCTGCGGCGTACTGCTGTACGGTCCTGCTCCCCTGCTTCAATGACATGAATTCGTTTTCCTTTGCTTGGCGAACGGCAGACGGAAGGTACTCGAGTTCGAAGGCCTTGCGGAACGTGGCCCAAGGGATCGGCGCGGTAGTATTATCCGGTCGAATCGCTCGCTTGCGCACGGCCCACCAGTCGTGCGCGTTCAACCGTAGTTGAAGTTGTGCGCAGGCGACTTGCTTTGAGTCTTCGATGCCGAGGAGCTCGAAGTGGTCTTCTAGTTCTTCCAGCCAGTCGATCGCAATGGAGGGGCCCTCGGTGCCGCTGAAAGAGGTACGACACGCCTTTTTGAATTCTGACACTTCGAAGTTGTACTTCTTTGGTGCCGCAGGTTGAAGCTCGGGCTCCGCCGTGTCGACTTCAATGGGTGGAATCGTCGGTACGGTGGTAGCAGGTACGGTGACGGTAGGTGCCGTCGCAGAATTCCCGTTGGCCGCAAACGTCTGGACGATCTGCTGCAGGGTATCCATCTGCTTTTGTTGAAGTTTGATGTGCGCGTCGAAGCGAGCCTCGAACTGGGCCTGTCTTTCCTCTACTCGTTGATGTCGGCTCTCGGACTGGTTCCGCTGCGCCTCCATCATGCGCAGCATCCTTTCGATTGTATCGTTAGAAGGTCCGGCCTGCCGACGATGCGAGCTACTAGAGCCACTGGAAGCGCTCTGTTCTTGCTCGGCCGTGGGTTCCGCCACTTCTGCGATACGAAGGCAACGCATCAGTCTCAAATTATTACGGACTCATTGTATGGAACAACTTATCTCATCGTTGCGTGGTCAAAGGTTTGAAACTCTAGACACGAGGCCAAAGGATGTAAAGCCGTGCTCTGATACCATTATGTCACGCCCCGATTCCGTCGAATCGATAGTCGTCCCCCGGGCGTGATGCCGTGCGAACCTAAGTTGCGATCGCACAAGGCATAGTCATAAGGTTATCCGAAACACAACATCAATTTAGAGTACGCAGAGAATTTGAACAACACATCTGAAGTAGAAATAAACTTTTTCATTGATAATAAGAACTTTACATAGACTCCTTTACAATCATTGCCGCGCGGGCTACAACATGACTTCGACTTACAAAATGAACGCCGATGAGATAGTCGTTCCATACATTATACCCTTTTATACAAGCAAAAACCAATACATATTTCCACCTGCTATGGCGGGAAGTCGAGTCGTCATTTTTCTTTGGACTGATGTGCGGGTCTTCTTCAAAAGGAAATCCAGAAAACAAGCCTTCACACCGACGAGGCTTCAAAAGAATGCACGCCGCCTTGAGCTTTAGTTGGCACGCCCTTCGTAGTTCGGGGTACCTGCGTGGAGAGCGAGGATCAGTACATTACACTTTGTACTGGTGCGTGGCTATTTAAATTCCAAGCTCTCATTTGGTTGAAGAGTTTATATGACAATTGAGTATGAATGTTTCTAACCATCCTAATGGATTACAAACAAGTAATGACAAGCATAGTGAACTTTTACGTTGAAACTTACCCCGGCGGACCGCGTCGCGCCTTATAAAACTTACCATGTTCTTCCCTTTCAATCGTTATCATTTTCCATACCAAGTGCATTATTTCGTGTGTTGGTCACTGACTCCCAGAGCCATTGTGGACTCCTCTTTGCTTTTGTTAGACGGGGTCCTTTCAACGTGGGTAGCTAGCCCCGCTGCAAGTCCTCGCCTAATTCTTTTGTTTCCCAATGCCCGCAACGGTCCCGTGGCCTCGGGTTTGCCGTGCGGGGAAACGTTCACCTTGTCGACAAGTTGTCCATGACCGTGCAAAGACATGATTTTTGTTATTAAGACATAGCCTACATTTTTCTTTGAAACTTGTTCATTCATTCGTGTCAGTGCCCTTGCATTTATCTTTTCTCTCGCAACAACACTATCGATTTAGCCTAAGAAGGGGGTCGAGAAGAGAAGGGTCAGCCACTCACCTTGAGTTTACCTTGGCGAGCGAACTTGTTGGTCGCGCTAGACGTCGCCTACGCGATTACCTGAAATCGCACAAGCAACCGATTAGAACACTGCATTATTCAAAGAGTTCGATAGAAAATGCGAGTTCGAAATGCAAGCCATGAAACCATCGAAAACATCCACGAAACGCATTCAGAAAACAAAGCCAAAACCAACGCAAGCGGCGTGAAAAGCAGAGCAACGGGAGGTCTCTCCCGACTCAGCCGCAGAGTCAATCCTCGAGGCGCAACCCGCTGAATATGGGACTTGGTTCCGAAGAAGACATTCCATAACGAGGAATGGATCTTAATTCAACCGTTCCCGTTCGATCGACTCGGTCGATCCCGACCTATCGGTCCCGGCCGAATCGATAGCGACAGTGTTCCTTTCTCGCGCACCCCGTGGACAGAGTACGGGGCACGATGTAGGGACGGGGCACTACACCAAAGCCCCTACTGAACTGACTGTGTTAGCTTACCCCTCTCACACACGGGGATAAGCCATATCGTATCGCTAGGATACTACTGATCAACCCAAGCCGGTCATAGACGTTTGCATATTCAAATCACACAGAACTGTTTTAACTGCTGAAAATCATTATTTCAAACTGTTTACCCTGCACTTTTCAATTACTATTTAAATTATGAGATGCATATTTCGTTCTTGCTCCCTCCTGACTGGAGACAACATTTTAGGTAACACTGAGGATGACGAGCTATACTATAATAGCTATTATGACCCGGTTCTCTTCCCGGCGACGGTACCGGAGCCGTCTTTGGAGGACGCTGATCCTGGGACTGCTGAACCTGATGCTTAGATAGTTTTCCTTTTCTGCATTTTTCTTTTATTTGGAGTTTATAGTTTTATTTTCAGCATTTCCCTTCCAGTTGTATTTTTGAATATTTTATCAAATAAAGTTTCAATTCCGAATAGAACAGTTGTGACAAATGTACTTGTGTTGTTGTGAATACCTGCAATGGAACAGCTTACTGCCGCCGTCTTACCACGGTGCAGGCTGGGCATGGTCCGGTTCGACCCATTAAATTGGGATCGGGTCGTGACAGGCGGCCTGACACTCATCGGACCAAACAAACTCCTCGTCCTTCTTGGTAAGGCGGGTCATCGGCTGGACAATCCTGGAAAAGTCCTGCACGAACCTCCGGTAGTAACCTGCCAGACCCAGAAAACTCCGAACCTCTGCTACTGAGCTCGGCGTCGACCAGGACTCCACTGCAGAAATCTTCTTCGGATCCACTGAAATCCCCTCGCCAGAGACAACATGGCCTAGGAACTCCACGCGATCCAAGAAGAACTCGCACTTGGACAGCTTCCCATACAGCTGCTCCCTCCTGAGAGTGTCCAACACAATCCTCAGGTGCTCCTCGTGCTCCTCTGGTGTCTTCGAATAGATGAGAATGTCATCAATGAAGACCACCACGAACTTGTCAAGGTACTGGTGAAATACCTTGTTCATCAAGTTCATGAATACCGCCGGGGCGTTGGTCAACCCAAACAGCATGACGGTATACTCATACTGACCATAGCGGGTCCGAAAGGCAGTCTTCGGAATGTCATTCTGCTTTACCTTCAGCTGATGGTACCCGGTACCTAAGTCGATCTTCGAGAACACCCTCGCGCCGCTCAACTGGTCGAACAAGTCATCAATCCTCGGCAAAGGATACTTGTTCTTGATGGTAAGGTTGTTGAGCGCCCTGTAATCAATACACAGACGTACCATACAATCCTTCTTAGGGTCGAAAAGAACTGGCGCGCCCCAAGGTGAAGAGCTAGATCGAATAAAGCCCTTGTCCTCCAGCTCGACGACCTGCCTCTTCAGCTCCGCTAACTCACTGTTGTTGATTCTATAGACGTGCTGGGAGATAGGCTCAGCACCCGGCACTAGATCTATAGAAAACTCAACATCACGATCTGGCGGCATCCCGGGCAGCTCCTCGGGAAAGACATCCAAGAACTCAGCAATGAGTGGATGTGGCAACACTGGCCTCGCCAACAACGCTCCACAGAATCCATCTCCCTGCTCCACTGCACCCCTGGTGAACTCATACTCCGGCTCTCCCGGCGGCCTAAATAGAATCCTTCCCCCTCTGCAATCGATGCTAGCGTGGTGCGTGCTCAACCAATCCATACCGAGTACCACATCGTAACTCGAAAGTGGTATTACGAGCAGACACGCACTCAGCTCCCGGCCTCTCAAAGAAACTCTTCGCCCCTTGCAAACATTATTAACTAGGATGATGCCATTCCCAGTCATAATCTTACAACTCCTACCCAGATATTCAGCAATAATATTGTGCCTAAGAGCAAAAGAAACAGACACAAAACTGTGCGTAGCACTAGAATCAAATAAGTTCAAAGCTGGAAAAGAATCGAGCAGAATAGAACCTGCGACAACATCCATAATAGGCTCCATCTCCTCGGCTGCAAGAGCAAAGGCTCTACCCTGACCACCCCTCTGCTGGCGGTGCTGAACAAACCGCTGCTGCTGAGTCGGAAGCGGACCTCGCTGCTGAACTACCGGGACACTATCTGGTGCCCTCTGAACGGGTGCCCTCTGAGCAGCTCCAGTAACACGGGGGTTCTTGGGACACTCCCGCATCTGATGCCCGGCGGCACCACAAAAGAGACACGGCCCCAGTCTCCTCTTACATAACTCGAAGAGACGACCGGGCTTCTTGCAGAAGTGGCACGACGGATCATCCTGCCCCGGACGCTGCTGACTCCTCTGGACAGATGCTCTGGCCTGCCCCTGCTGCTGGTGATGCTGGAACGACTGATGCTGAAGCTGAGGGCGCTTAGCAGGCCCTGCACTGCTACTGGCCCCTGAAAACAATTCTCGATCCCTCTTCGGCTTCAAGCCCCACTCCTACTGCACCTTCCGAGCCTCCGCATAAACCTCTACATATGTCGCATAGAAGAATGGGATCAGGATCTTGATATCCCATGTCAATCCCTCCCGGAAGTGCTCCGCTCAGATCACCGGGTCACTCACCATGTACTCGGCGTATCGGCTCAGCCGGCCGAACTCTGTCGCATACTCCTCTACGGTCATACTGCCCTGCTGCAGGTTCTGGAACTGCCGCACCAGGCCAATCTTGTCCGTGGGGGAAAAGAACTTCTCTCTGAACAGGGCCCGAAACTCAGCCTAAGTATGGCCCTCTCCTGCAAGAGCCGGCTCGTTCCGGAACCATGTCCGGGCAATATCTAACAACTACAATCCAACCGCCTCGACCTTCAGGTTGGCTGCCAGGCGGCAGGCCCTCATCTGGCGCTCGATATCCTCGAGCCAGTCATCAGCATAAATAATGCCCTCTGTCCCCTTGAAATCCCTCGGACCAAGCTTCTTGAAAGCCTGGATATCCCCGATCTTCGGCTGCTACTGCTGCTGAACCTCCCTCTGTGGAGCCCCACGCTCCACTGCCGCCATAGCCAATCTGTGTGCATCCTCCATGCCCTGGCGCATGGCCTCTGTCTGCCTCAACTGAGCTTCGTGCTGGGCCCGCTGGGACTCCAGCACCTGGTGAAAGAACGCTAGCATCTGCCCCATGTCTGTGGACAGAGAAGGCAATGGAGGAATAGCTCCCATCAACACCGGATGAGTCCCCTGCTGAGGAGGAAGAACGCCCCCGGCAGCTCCTGCTGTAGCCCCCGGCACTACGGGAAGATCACCCGCAATGGCCCCAGGGACGGTCATCGAGGTAGCTGGAGGAGTACCTCCGAGAGCCCCAACAGAAGTCCCATCAGCCGGGGAAGTGACCGGAGCCTGTCTGCCAGAGGTGGCAGACCTCTCCGTCTCCCCGTGCTTCTCGCCAGGAGAATGAGTCATCACTATCCTAGAGACAAATTGAGAAGAAGATATCAATATGGCACATGAAGGCAATATCAAAGGAGGACAGCTAGAATGCAGTAAATCAATATCAAAGACGGTAAGCAAGATAAGCAAGAAAAGATCCTACTGTGATTGAGAACTCTTAGCCTACTACTTCCTATGTGTAACACAGGCTCGTAGTCAACACTCTAAGACGAGTGCCGCTACGACATCGCACTAATTGCGACTTCAGGACCTGCATGGGCCACCACTAAAACATGTCACGACCCGCACCCGCTAAAAGGGCACGTGACGCGACAACGCCCAGCCCTCACCGAAAAAAACGGCGTGGAACGCTGTGAATTTTCTAGTCTGACAACAGTTTATATATATAACAAAACCTGTCGAGAATATAGTCAACTCCGAACGGAGGACAAGCAATGAATATATATAAGTGCTCAATCACAAGTCTAAGATGATAAGTAAAGACTGAAAGATAAAGACAACAAGACGATAAAATATAACCTGTCAAGTCCAGATACAAATAATATACAAGTCCAGTCTCTAATACAGTCCAAATATAATACAGTCTCAAAAGTAACTGGAAACTAAGTCCAGTACAAAGACTTACTCTAACTAAACAAGTGGTATAGTCTCGTCAGGCGGAGCTACGACCTGCGGGACCAAGTCTAGGCCCACTACATCGTTCGGACCGTAGTAGGTACTGCAATCTCCCTCGTCGGCATCTGTAATATTTTATCAACAGTCCAGTCAGGATGGAACAAGTACATATATCTCATAACAGATCTCAAGATAGAATAAAAGCTGTAAGACTGTAAATAGAGCATATACAATGAATCATGGAGTGTACATGTATGTATCATGGCATGGTAAGCTGTAGAGCTAGAGCTAGAATAAGAAAATAGAACGGAATCATGGCAGGTACACAAATCAAGGTAAGCTATATATCCAATGTGTGTGAGTAATAGTTTCAGCTTGTGATCGACTTGGGTACCTGTCAAGAATCGGCCTGGCAAGTCATAAGTGCGGTATATGACTCACACTGTTCGGGAATGCGGGATGGATCTGATCACAGGCCTACGCTACTACCCCCCTACCCCAACTGGTAGAATGGATCCAAACAGGTCACGTCACTGCACGAGATTCTAATAAGAAGGTAGCTAGCCTTCTCTAGAATCAGTGACCACATATTGAGCAAGAGCTACAAGGGTGCTTGCACAATACATTCCAACCTAAGAAGGAGAAACATCTCTTGTCGGGATCCAAGAATACCAATCCGTGAGAACCATGTGTCGGGAATAAGCATATCAATACTAAGTACATGAATCATAACAGTTATCATAAATTGGGAATAAGTATCAGAGAATGTACTCGCCTGTAAGATGATAAAATATGTCGACCGGATCAACTGCAGTGTCTCGATGACCTATAGAGAACAAGACGTATCAATACTATATTTAGGAAGTAAAGTTAAATCAAATTAAATCCTATTTAGTCATTCTAGGTCAAGACATGTCTAGTCGGGTCAATCTTGGTCATGTAAGAACATTAGAAGTCAATCCGAATCAAACTAGGTCGAAAACTGGCTTACCGTTGACTTTTGGTCAACGGGTCAACTCTGGTCAACTCTAGGTCAACCCTAGGTCACTGGTGACTAATAGTTGACTTTTAGTCAACTGTCCAAGTTAAAAGAAATTTGGAACTAAATTGGGTAAAGTGTTGACCCATAGTTGACTTTTAGTCTAAAAAGTCAACCGTGGTCAACCGGGTCCAAGACTAGGTTTAGACGGCTAATTTTACTCATTACCAACCTATACAACCCATATCCAAGTCCATCTTGGACTTGGAAACTCAAATCTTGGCCATGGGCCAATTCCCTATTTTACCCTTAAAAAGGGTAAAATTCTACCTTCGGCGATTATCTAGATAGCCTACCTACGCTTGATATTTTGACCCGTGCTCCCTAGGGTAGTAGGGTACTATCCTATAGGTTCGTTATCTACCAAAATACCTAGATAAAGTGGACGTCTAGTCCACCTTACGGCCCGTTGCAGATATCTTAAATATTTCAAGATACGCACTGATACGACGCGATACCGGCGCCCTACGACTCCGATTTCCACTCGGGAGCCTACCCGCAAAATCTAATTCACATAACCTAGGCGTACGTCAAGTTTCGTCGCAATCCGACGCTCCGAGCTCAATTTCTCATTCTAACTCGATTTCTACCAAAAATCTCCTTTTTGCTCTCATTCCAAATCTCCTCTTTAGCTCTAAATTCTAATTCTTCGTCTTCTTAACTTCTTCTCCTAATTCTTCTAGCTCTAATTCTTCTTCTTGGCCTCTTCCTCACTCTCTCCTTCTAATTTCTAACTTCTCCTAGTTCCTTATCATTTCTTCCTATTCTCTCATCTCTTCTTTCTTTTTACTTTTCTTTCCTTCTACTTCTTCTTATTTCTTTTTCTTCTTCTTTCATCTAACTTCCTATCTATCTATCTATATATACATATATACATCTATATATATACCTACATATATACATTTATATAGGATACTAGGGGGGGTTTAAGGGGGTAATTAGGGGTTCAAAGGAGCTGCCAATGGCAGCTCCTGCTGCTGGTACTACTGCTGCATCTGCTGCAGCTGCTGCTGCTACTTCTGCTGCCTGCTGCTGCTGCATCTGCTGCTGCTGCTGCTGCTACTGCCTCACATTCTCTCCTCTCTTATCTCCCTCTCTCTCTCTCTCTCTCTCTCTCTCTCTCTCTCTCTCTCTATATATATATATATATATATATATATATATATATATATATATATATATATATATATATATATATATATATATAGTTACTTAGATATCTATATATCTATATATCTATCCATCCCACTATATATATAAATAAACACACACACATCTCCACATACATATATATATATGTACACATATATATATACATATATAAATACACATACACATCCTTATATATATATATATATATATATATATATATATATATATATATATATATATATATATATATATATATATACACAACCACACACACAACCACACACACTCTCACCTCCACACACAAACACCACCACTACCATTCTCATGACACATCCCCACCACTCTCTACACACACACAAAAATACATATATACATATATATATATATATATATATATATATATATATATATATATATATATATATATATATATATATACATATATATATATATACATATATATATATATATATTATACCATTCAATATAAAACTCCTAATTATTCCTAACCTAGATTTTCTAGGGAATACCTATAAATTCATGGGCAATTGGTGGAGAATTTCCTACTCATCATTTATTGTAAAAGGAATAAATGGAAAAGAATATTAATTTGGGGAGAAATCTCATACCTAATAATGGGTTCTTGTAGGGAAGAAGAGAGTTGGAGAGAAAGAAAGGAAATTTGAGAAAGAAAGAGATGTGACTTAATGAAGAAGCAAAAGAGGGGGTTTCTCCTAGTCATGGCCGGCCACCTCTTGGGGGGGCTATTGGGTTGGGATCCAATAAGCCCCCAACCCATTAAGCTTAGTTTGGGTTGGTTTGAAATCGATTTGGTTCGGTTCAATTCTAAATACAAATTAAGCCTCTAAAATGACTAATTAAGTCATGGAAATAGGGTTAAAGATTTCTAGCCTAATTATGATAGTGTGTTGGCCAAACACAACTAGTTTGTGGGTCCCACTAGTGTCCAGGCTACCCGTGTCTCCAAATTGAGTCCGAATTGGATAAAATTCAAACCGACTCAAATAAATTCCTAAAAATTATATAAAATCAAATAAAATTCTTAAAATATTATAAAACTTGAAAATGACGAAAATACCCCTAATTTGAAAATTGGGGGTGATAAAGCCCCTTTGGGGCTTAGCTCCAAATGGAATTAATCCAAGAGAATGACAAAAGTATTAATGCTTAATCCTTGGAGCCTTATTCTTACCTCCTTGTAAAATCACCCACATGGTTCCCTCCTTAGGGTCACCACCCCATGTGCATCTCTCAACAATACACCCAAGTATATATGTTGAGATAACTCATGGTGCATTTCCGATGTGGGACTAAAATTTACAAGACATGTTGAGAGCAAGCTACATAAAGGTCTAACCATACGAGGGGGTGCGTACTACATAAAGGTCTTACTATGGTCATTTCACATCTATTGTCTCAATCATTCAAACAAGGAAACAGTAATAAAGAACATGTAAGATAAAGCAGTAAGGCGTCCCAAACGCTCAGTCAAAATGTTCCTGAGATCTGGCTTTACAAAATATAGCCAGATGATATAGCAAGTATACGTAATTGTTATCAGCTGCAGTCTGACTTAATTACAATCATGCAAAAGTAAGTACAAGACGATCCGACCAACATGTCGGTGCCAAACGGCTAAGTATAAAGGTAAATAACAAAACGAGCGGTGAAGTAAGGAACCCACTCGAGTCCTCCTGCAATCATGCCTCTAGTATTAACCATCTTGGAGGTAGAAGTACGCTGGATCCTCGGGAACCGGCTCTAAATCTGGCCATGCAAAACCAGAGAGGTTAGACCTCTAATAGCAAGTACCACAAGGAAGGACGATATGAAGGACATAAACCAGTAAGTAAAAGAATATAATAACAGATCTCTGCTTGCTACTAGGATTCACATCACATCACGACACTTCGAACCAACCTCCCAACCAAACAAGGACAGAAGTTGGCCCGTCATGTCCTGACATTCTGATCATCCCAGTTAGGTAACAGAGTAGTACAGTACACAAACAAATCATCTTGAACGGCCAATCAAATTCTACGGCTTGCTATTATGAGTCCCAAGTTATCCTGGAATTATGCAATTAGGGATTCCTCAGTTCTTACTATGTGCAAGCAAGGCTAGTCTATCCAATCAATCAATTGCGCCAATCATGTAGTTAGACGAGTCCCAGCGGGACGTCCGCCGTTATAGCATGTACAATAATATAATCAGATATCGTTCCCTGCCCGTGTGACAGATCTACAGTATCTGTGGGAACCAGCCGGCCCGTCGGGCACTTAATAGTCCCAAGGGGGCTGCCATGTAAGAACTCGGGAATCCATTCTCTCCATGCCATCATTATTTTATTTAACTTAATGATCTCTACGTTGAGTAAAGTTCCATGCCGTGGATCATGGTCATTCGAATGAGTACTTTCGTACGGGGTACGATATGTGCAACTCTACAACGATACCCGTGCGGCTAGGTTGTAGGTTTTACATAGCGTGATGCAACAATCAATTTAACCACGGAATAATCATGCCTTGACCATAAAGTACACATGCTGCCTTTGTAAGATAAATAGAAAATTAAATAATAAATAATTACTTTGAAGCCTGCATGTGCCTGTATGCCAATATTCGGGATCGGCTAATCGAGTATAATAGTTCATTACATGAACGTGTCTCATTCATTTCATTCAATAAGACGACTAGCCAGTCTCTTAGTTCCAACTAGGAATGCATGATCAATTATTTAGTCCATGTCATAATCATTATCAATGGTGACAAGGCATGAAAGTCATCAATATTACATGGGGTCGGGTCCATAACTCCTCAGAATTAAGTTCTAGTCATACTGGGTATCCATGGATTAATCAAGACACATGACACATTCTACACAACAATCCATATTTACAATATTAACATGTCATGATTTATCAAGTTCATGCAAAAAGGCGTAAGGATATAATAGAAGAATTATCATGCCATCATTAAATGAATAATTATAAGACAATTAAAACACCCAGGTCAAGAAGTCACGCCAACAAATCTATGCTAAGGCCAAAAGTCACGCAAGAAGTCTATGCTTAAGACCAACAAGTCACGCTAAGTCTAGCTGGGGTGAGCATGGGAAATGGGTGCGAATAGTGAGCGTGAAAAGTGATACACGCTGGCAAGCGTGAGCGTGAAAAGTCACGCAAGCAAGCACAGCGTGAGCGTGAAGGGAAATTCATGCAGACTCTAGTGAGCGTGAAAAGGTGACAAGAAATCTACGCACGCAAGGATGTGCGTGACTAAAATACACGTACGCTCATGGATGTGTGCGTGACTGAAAATACACGCACGCTCATGAGAACGTTAGCGTGACTAAAAAAATGCACGCACGCTTATGAGAACGTGAGTGTGACTAAAAATACACGCAGACACGTACAGACGTGTGCGGGACTGAAAATACACGCAAACACGTAAAGACGTGTGCGTGACTGAAAATACACGCAAATACGTAAAGACGCGTGCGTGACTGAAAATACACGCAAACACGTAAAGACGCGTGCGTGACTAAAAATATACGCAAACACGTAAAGACGCGTGCGTGACTGAAAATACATGCAAATACGTAAAGACGCGTACGTGACTGGGCTGATGTTTTATGCGAGCACGTAAGAACGTGTGCGTACAACATTTTCCGAACCCCAAGTACTATGGAGCCTTCGCTCCAGTGCCAGAGAAATACACACTAATATTGGTGGACCAAGAACCCATGAACAGCCAAAATACTATAACTTAGATCTAGAGGAAACCAGCCGTAGAAATCAAAAATGCTAAGAACTAATCTCTCTCAGGATCATGAGAGGAAGGGAAATGAACCATAAAAATGGGTGATTGAGAAGCAAGTTTGCACTTGCCTTCTCCTGCTGCTGGTAGGTGGTGGGGAGTAATGAGAGGAAGAAGAAGAAGTAATGGTGAGAATGAAGTAATGAGGAGAGAGAAAGGGATGGAAGCTTTAAATAGGAAGATGGTGGTAGGTGGGGTGTTGGGCCGGGTTTAAGGGGATTCAGCAAACCGAAACCCAATAAGACTAAAGCAGCAAATAAAATGCAGGAAATAAAATTGCAGAAATATAATTGCAGAAATAAAATTGCAGAAATAAAATTGCAAGAAATTAATTAACATGAAAATTTTAAAGAGCAGATAATTAATTAACATGAAACTAAAGGAATTTAAATACAGAATAATACATGATAAATACTAAATAAATACACATGAGTTGTTCATATATAAAAATACGCATTCCGGGAACGGGGAGTGACATCTCTACCCACCTTAGAAAAATTCCGTCCTCGGAATTTCAAATCCAAGCCGGATAGAAATATCAGAGCTAAACTAATACAAGCAATTCTAGTGAGCAAGTAATCATTTTACCATATTAAAAGCAAGTACTATATAAGTAAATCCATCAATCTACGATATCAGGTAGTTCTATCCATAAGGCGATAAGCATGAAAAATCAAGACAATCAAGGTATACAGAAAGAGATATACCCTGTGAGTCAAACAGGTGTGGATACCGTAATCGGATATCATCCTCACGTTCCCACATTGACTCTCCCAAGGAGTGATGACCCCAAGCAACACGGACAAGACTAATTATTCGGTTCTTGAGTATCTTCTCTCTTCGGTCCAAAATGGACACAGGCTGTTCCTCGTAAGACAGGTTGGTACCAACAACCAGCTCCGAATGATCGAGGACATGACTTGGGTCCGATACATACCTACGTAATTGAGATACATAAAACACGTCATGCACCTCTCGTAGCGAAGGTGGGAGGGATAAACGATAAGCAACATCGCCTATCCGATCAAGGATAACAAATGGGCCCACGTACCGCGGACTCAATTTCCCGCGAACGCCAAATCTAATAACCCCACGAGTAGGTGAGATCCGCAAGAATACGTGGTCCCCAATAGAGAACTCTAACGGCCTACGATGCTGGTCCGCCCAATGACGATGCCGATCCTGTGCAACACGAAGTCGCTCTCTAATTCCCTTAACCACTTCAACCGTCTGAACAATCATTTCTGGGTCTAACATTTTTCTCTCTCCGATATCATCCCATGCAAGCGGTGATCTGCACTTCTTACCATATAGTGCTTCAAATGGCGCCATCTGGATACTGGCTTGATAACTGTTATTGTATGAAAACTCAACTAAGTGCAGGTGGCTCTCCCAAGATCCTCCAAAATCTAGAGTGCAAGCTCGCAACATGTCTTCTAAAGTCTGAATCGTTCTTTCTGATTGCCCATCCGTCTGCGAATGGTAAGCCGTGCTAAATCTTAACTTGGTACCCAGACTATGATGTAAGCTCTTCCAGAAATGTGATGTAAAGCGGGTATCCCGATCCGACACAATACTGACAGGAACTCCATGCTGCCTGACTATCTGTTGCATATATAACTCTGCCAAATTTTTTGTAGATTGCCCTACTCTGAAAGGAAGAAAATGTGCTACCTTCGTAAGCCGATCTACTATTACCCAAATAGCATCCTTACCACTTGGTGATCTCGGTAAACCGGTCACAAAGTCCATTGTGATGTGTTCCCACTTCCATTCCGGAATAGGAAGCGGTTGCAATAACCCAGCTGGCCTCTGCTGTTCTGCCTTCACTTGTTGACATACCAAGCAACGGGAAACGAATCTAGCTATCTTCCTCTTCATCCCGTTCTACCAGAAATGCTGCTTGATATCTTGGTACATCTTGGTCCCTCCAGGGTGAATAGAATACTGAGAGCTGTGAGCTTCTGCCATGACCTTCTGTCTGATATCTCCACTAGGCACACATAAACGCGATCCGAACCTAAGTGTACCATCTTCGTGAATCCTCATCTCCTTTCTGAGTCCTGACTCATATTCTTCCCTAAGCTTCTGAATCTTTGGGTCTTGTGCCTGAGCTGCCTTGATCCTGCCTACCAAGTCGGATTGAACTTATAGACTAGTTAGAACTCCTACATCACTAGAAAGTATAACTTCTATGCCCATCTCCTGAAGGTCTTCTAAGATATGCCTCTGTGTTGTCAACATAAATGCGCCGCCTCTCCTGCTAAGAGCGTCTGCTACTACATTCGCCTTGCCTGGATGATACTGAAGCTCCACGTCATAATCCTTGATCAACTCCAACCATCTTCTCTGCCTCATGTTCAGCTCCTTCTGAGTAAAGATGTACTTCAGACTTTTATGGTCCGTGTACATATCCACTAGATCACCATATAAGTAATGCCTCCATAACTTCAGAGCAAACACTACTGCTGCTAACTCCAAATCATGAGTTGGGTAATTCTTCTCGTGGTCCCGAAGCTGCCTAGATGCATATGCTATCACCTTCCCATGTTGCATAAGGACACATCCAAGTCCTTTACCTGACGCATCACAATAAACGGTAAAACCTCCGGGTCCAACTGGCAATGTAAGAATAGGCGCTGATATCAACTTCTGCTTCAGATTCTCAAATGATGTCTGGCATTCTGCCGACCAGATGAATGGTACATCCTTCCGTGTCAAGCGGGTCATGGGTGCTGAAAGCCTTGCAAAGTCTGACATGAACCTTCTGTAATAACCCGCCAATTCCAAGAAACTCCGCACATCTGCTACGGTCTTGGGTACTGGCCAACTCTCTACTGCTTCTATCTTCTTGGGATCTACTGCTACTCCAGCTCCTGATATGATATGACCCAAATATGAAATGTGATCCGTCCAAAACTCACACTTACTGAGCTTGGCATACAACTGGTTCTCTCTCAGAATCTGTAACACTTTCCTGAGGTGGTCTTCATGCTCCTCTTCACTAGCAGAGTACACGAGTATGTCGTCAAGAAACACAACGACAAACTGGTCTAAGTATGGCATAAAGATGCGGTTCATCAAATCCATGAATATTGCTGGAGCATTGGTCAAACCAAACGGCATTACTAAGAACTCATAATGCCTATACTTCGACCTGAATGCTATCTTGGGAATATCTTCCTTCCGAACCCTCACCTGATGGTACCCCGAACGAAGATCTATCTTGGAGAAAACTCTAGCCTTGCTCAACTGATCAAATAAGTCGTCGATCCTGGGTAATGGGTACTTGTTCTTTACTGTCGTCGCGTTAAGCTTCCTGTAATCGAAGCATAATCTGGATGACCCATCATTCTTCCCCACAAGTACCACTGGTGCTGTCCATGGTGACACGCTAGCTTGGATGAACTTCTTCTCCTTCAGTTCCTCTATGTGTTGATATACCTTAGCCTGCTCCGAGTCCGCCATTCTGTAAACTTGATCTGATATCGGTTTAGTTCCAGGTGCCAATTCTATGCTGAACTCAATATCTCTAACCGGTGGTAGACCTGGAAGTTCTTCGGGAAATACGTCTAGGAATTCTTCAACTACCTTCGGGATCTGAACTTCTTCCATTGCCGCTACTATTCCCTGCTCTGGTTGAGTTGCCTCTGATCTGACTAAGGTGAATCTCTTCATGCCTGGAATATCAAAAGATACACTCCCTCTACGACAATCTATTGTCGCATGACTGTCTTTCAGCCAGTCCATGCCTAAGATAACGTCAAAATTTCCAACAGGAAATTCTATCAACCGGGCGGGTAAAGAATGCCCGCAAACTACAACGCTACACGCTAGAATAACTCTACTAGCTCCTACGAGCCCATTACCAGTGAGTATATTCAACCTCCCAGGCAATGCCTCGAACTCCATTCCTAGTCGTGCCGTAAATTATGCAGATATAAATGAATGGGATGCTCCCGAATCAAACAATGCTACTGCGGGATATGAGGCGACGAGAATGTTACCTGCCACAACATCTTCCGATGCCAATGCCTCCTCCAAGGACAGAGTGAATGCTTGCCCTCGACCTCCTTGCTGGTTCCCATGCTGTGGCCTAGCCTGGTGCTGCTGCTGGCCCCTGCCTTGGTGATGCTGGGCTGGTCTATGCTGGTGTTGCTGCATCGGCGGTCCCTGCTGCCGAAACATCTGAGCCTGCGGTACTAACGGACGCTGTGCCAACGGCCTTACTGCCACTGCTGGTCCTCGATACTGGCCTGCCCCTGGGGCTGGCAGAGCAGGAAACTGCTGCCCTGGTCCTCCTGCTCTCGAATTCATGGGACACGTGGTAACCCGATGATCTGGATTTCCATATATCAGACACAGTCCATTCAATGTCCGACACACATCTCTAGTGTGTCCCATCTTTCCACAATAAGTGCATCCCGTCGGGGGTTGCTGGTTCTTCCTCTGTTGCTGTTGCTGCCTGGGTGGTGCTGGTCTTCGTATCGCCACATCGTGGATACGAATGCCGGTGGATGGTGTTGTTGTTCGGGGCGCTGCTCCCCCTCCTCCTTCAATTTGACTGTAGGATCTCTTCTGACCCCCAGTCCTTGCCGCAAGCCTCTGAATGGTGATCTCATGCCTTCGAGTTGCCGTTAATATCTCATCAAAAGTCTGGTAATTGTGTCCTCTATTAATTGCAAGAGCTCAAGATGAAACCCTTGCTGAAACCTCATGGCCCTTTGGCGCTCTGTTGCTACCATCTCTGGGGCGAATCTACTCAATCTGCAGAATTCCGCTGCATAAGCATCTACAGTCTTGCCGGCCTGCCTGAGGTTGATAAACTTCTGTTGTAGCTCAAACTGTGCCACAACTCCATAGTACTTGGTCTTGAATCTTGCTGTGAAATCGTCCCAAGCCACAGGACGTCAGATGCCCACTTCCTCTGATTCCCACCAATCACGTGCGAGATCCTGAAGTAACAACTTCACTAGATCCACATGTTCTGCTGCCGGTACCTTGGCTGCTGTCAGAATAGCCTCCATATCCTTAAGCCATGCATCTGCTGAAATGGCATCCTCCGTGCCCTCGAAACGGCAGGGGTTGTACTTGCAGAACCTGGCTGATGCTCCTGAATCAGCCCTCACTCCTCTTTCCAAAGCCGTCTGCAATCCTTGGTTGAGCAACACATTCTGCTCTTGTAGCTGAGTGTGCATGCGCTGCTGGGCCAACATCTGATGTTGCTGAGTAGCCATCATCCCTCTCATGATCTCCAGAAGGGCTGGTGTGTCCATCTCCGTAGGGGTAGGTGGAACTGTTGGTGGTGGTGGAACATCCGGATACTGCGATCCAGCTGCTGCTTCTACTATCACTTCTTCCTGGGTAGCCTCCTGAGGTGAGACTGGCCCTTGTTGCTGACCAACAGGGTCAGGTTGTCCATGTTGCTGTCCATGTTGTTGCTGTCCAGTTCTGACAGATGCGGACGAGGTACCCCTAAGAAAAGGGACAAGAGAACAATCAAACGACCGGACATGAAGGATCAATGAAGTCAAAGGATACCGGAATGTCAAGCAAGGGTCGAGAACAACGAATCATGAGATCAAGGGGGAACACATGTGATTAAGACATCCTATAAATCAAAACACCCCACAAGTCTGAAATCAGACCTGCATGGGCCACCACTAAAACCTTGTCACGCCCCAGAACCAGAATACTGGAGAGCGGGGTGTAGCGCCCCGCTTTCGATAGGCGACGGAACTTCATAATATGCTAGCGCCGAGTCAGATCGGCCGGGAACTTAGATGGCCATTTGACTCGATCGCTAAGCTTGGTAAACGATAACGCCTTGCGGCATCGATTCAATTCGATTTGGACGGAAGATACGAGAATCGATCCAACTAATGGAACGACTTCTGTTGGAACAAGTCCTAGATGCAGCGGGCTGCGTCTCGGCGCACGAGCTCTCTATAAGAGTCCCTTCGACGGGACCGGACCGCTGTATGGTTTTCTTGGATCTTTGCCGCTGGGCTTGGTTGAAGTACTTTTGCGTCGTTTTCATGGATGCAATTACAAATTTCGATGCAAGGAGAAAAGAAGGAAATCTAACAAAGTGTTGATGCATTGCAGGAGCTCGCGTAACTAAGGATTGACGTTGCGTAGCGCTTCGACGACCTGCACAAAGCAAAGTGATCGGTGGGTGATTCGGCCTTCTTTTCTATTCTGTCCCGCAAACGTATTCCTTGCTTCGAATTCATTCAAATCGAACGATGCCAAGTTAATTGCATGCCAATCCACTAAGTCAAGAACTCGGGAAAAACGTATCGATTTACAAATACAAGTTTTTCACATAAACCAGAAAGTTTAAGGTTTACGGAAAAAGATAGACTATTTCAAGTGTTGCAAAATATTATGAAACGTTGATTATGGGATTCAATGCCTCGGACAATTTGGTGCCCGCGGGATGCTAAATCGAGAGTACGGTTTCGGGGAAAATGAATTGATGCATGAGTTGGGGGAAAATGATAATGTCGTTCAATACTGTCCGCGCTATACAAAACTGCTTGCACATATTAAACTGTTCACGCATTGGCATGGTCATGGACGGCTTGTGCACAAGTTGATCTTTCCTCGATGCGGTATCCAGGGCATCGGAACCGAATCGACCTAGGAGAAAAAATTAAAGTCGTGCTTCGGCGCGAGACATTACGGGACCTGCAGCAGGGCTTGTAACCCACGCTGACAGGCACGTCGTAATGCCATATAAAGTCCCACGTGATGTGTAACATCAATGACCGCATATAAGATAGTAGCATGCTCACCTATTGTCTTATGCAGGTGTAAATATATTATCTCTGTTTTCATGCAGGGACGAGCACGGCCGTGGTAAGAAATATGATAAACTGCTATGGTTCACTGTATGCTTTATTACGCAAAGATGGCTATCGAATATGAACTGAATTTATTTAGTTCTAATAGAAAGACAACTCTAAAGCATGCCTACCCTAACAACCAGAGTCGGTTTAGACGAGTGGGTTCGTCTCGTCTACTTAGCAAGTGTGCTAATCCCATTCCCCCAATTTCTCCAGGTGCGACGGGCACGCTCAACTAAACTGGAGCTGAAGTATGGAGAGGCGTTTTGAAGCTCTTCCTATGCTGAAGTATTTTGAAGCCAATTCAAGTCGACAGCTTATGTATAAAGGGGCGAATGTATGGGACGACAAGCGTTAGTTCAAGCAACTTGTCGAGTGTATCTTCTTTCTGTTTTCAATCAATGTAGCCGCAACGGCATCCAATGTAAATTACGACTTGCACTTCGTTGCAAGCTATGAATGAAAAGCATTTCTATCTTCCTATACTGCGTCTTATATTCTGATGTGATTTGTGAAGTTTCGACTTGGCGTATTTATATCAAAATCAAAAAGATAACCATTTGAGAACTTGTCATCTTGCCTTGCACGAGCGCAACTCCAGGCTCGTGCGGCATCACGCCTTAGCGAGGACGATCGAATCGGCAAAGTAACACCGGGGACGAACGGTTTGTCGACTCGGGGCGTGACAAATTGGTATCAGAGCACAGTTATGTTTCTTCGGATTTTCGAAAGATGTTTCATTATTGGAGTGTCCGTTGCGATGGCTCGATTGAATGCTTGTCGACATGCTGCGTGAAATAAAAGTTCCATACAGGTAAGCCCGTAGATATTTTTGAAAAAAATACTAACGGGTTTACTCTGTTTTGTAGGAATGACTAAGAAAAGGAACAATTCCGCCCCAACCCAAACTGTAGATAGTACGTCGAGCACAAAAAGTACTGAGCCTAGCGAGACGACTATGCAAAAGATGCTACAGTTGATGGAACTGCAGCAGCAGCTTCAGACACAATTCAAAGCCCAATTTGAGGCACAACAAAAACAGATGAACGCCCTGACTCAGATAGTGAGCAGAATGGCGGGCAACACCAAGACGACAGATGAAGAACCCGAGGAAAAGCAAGGCGATCAAGAAGAAAACGAGGAAGAAGAAGCTCAACAGCAAATGATGAATTCTTTTTCCTTGTTCAAGGCAAAGGAGTTCCGCAAGATGAATCCACCAAAGTTCAACGGCCGAGCAGAGCCTGATGTGATCGTGGGATGGCTTACGAAGATGGAGGACCTGTTTAATCTGCTTAGCATTGAAGGGTCCCAGAGAGTAACTTGTGCGGCGTTACAACTGCAACTGAGGGCGCACGACTGGTGGGGAGCTAAAAAGCAGGAAATCTACGAAGCCGATACAGATGCCACGATTTCCTGGTAGATATTCAAGGAAGCTTTCCTTGAACAATATGTTCCTCGCGCCGTCCGTCGCCAAAAAGAAGACGAGTTCATGATGCTACGACAGGGAAATATGCCTGTCGAAGATTACGACTCGAGCTTCTCAAAGCTGGCAAAGTTTGCCGGCGCCTTCCTACCCAACAAGGAAGCATGGTGTGAACGCTTCCAACAAGGCCTGAACGACGAACTGCGAAGGGACGTCATGAACCAGAGATGCCGAACTTATCGTGAATCCTATGAAGCCGCACTTGATAGTGAACGGATCTTTGGCCGCATGTCACAAAGGGCCGTGCCTGCCGTTCGCAACAATTTCAACAAGCGTCCTAATGACGCTGGAGGATCGGGAGTACCCAAGCGTCCAAACACGTTTGAGAATCGGCGTCCATTTTCGGGATTACACTGCAATATCTGTGGCAGGGATGGGCATCACCAGAGTGATTGTTACCACAGAATATGTTTCGGGTGTGGCGCGAAGGGCCATTCGAAGTCGCAATGTACGAGAACTATTCCGATCCAACAGAACCCACCAAGGAACGTCCCGAATCCGCATAAAGCGCCAATACTGCAAGGCGCGAATGCGGTGCCCATCAACCAACAGAACCAACGCCACGGAGCTCAAGGCCGAGTTTATGCCTTAACTCGGGACGAGGCGCTTGCGTCCGATACGGTTGTAATAGGTATATTACTCTACAAAGATATACCTGCTCGAGTATTATTCGATTCGGGTGCGACGCATAGCTTTATATCTGCTGATTTTGCGAGAGAAAATAAAATAACCATGCAATCACTAGATATAAATATTAGCGTTAGCACTCCGTCGGGAGTCGATATGCCCGCAAACTTTATTTGTAGGGATGGCCACATTTGCATCGGAGGAAGATATCTATCCTTGGATGCCGTCGTACTAGACATCAAAGATTACGACGTAATCCTGGGCATGGATTGGTTGGGCGCTTGCCGTGCAACGATCGAGTGCGCAGAGAAAAGAGTGGTGTTTCGTCTTCCTGACGAGACAGAGTTCTCCTATTCATGCGGTACGGTCTCGAAGACGGCAATGATGGTGTCGACAATCTCGGCGAGGCGTATGCTGCGTTCCGGCTGTGCGGGATACTTGGCATCAGTCCGAGACACGCGAAAGGATAATACAAACACAATGCAGACTGATGTTGTGACAAACTTTCCCGATGTTTTTCCTGACGAGATGCCAGGGATGCCGCCGGATCGAGAAATTGAATTCAGCATCGACACCTTTCCGGATACACGGCCGATATCCAAGGCGCCTTACCGAATGGCTCCAGCAGAACTGAAGGAACTGAAGGTGCAATTACAAGAGTTGCTAGACCACGGATTTATTCGCCCTAGCGTCTCTCCGTGGGGAGCTCTCGTACTGTTCGTGAAGAAGAAAGATGGGTCGTTGCGGCTATGCATCGACTATCGGGAACTCAACAAGGCGACCGTGCGAAACAAGTATCCTTTGCCGCGAATCGACGACTTGTTTGACCAACTGCAAGGCGCGTCAGTATTTTCAAAAATTGATCTTCGCTCAGGCTATCATCAACTGAAGATCAAGTCCGACGACGTATCGAAGTCCGCCTTCCGCACTCGATATGGTCATTACGAATTCCTCGTCATGCCGTTCGGTTTGACGAATGCCCCGGCCGCTATCATGGATCTGATGAACCGAGTCTTCCGACCTCAAATAGATAAATTTGTAGTCGTATTCATCGACGATATCCTTGTCTACTCAAAGAATCGGGAAGAGCACACGGAACATTTGAAGACGGTACTGCAGATTCTGCGTGAAAACAAATTGTACGCCAAGCAGAGTAAGTGCGAGTTCTGGATGAGTGGCGTGACATTCCTCGGGCACGTAATCTCTGCCGAAGGTGTCGCGGTGGACCCAAAGAAGATTGATGCGGTGGTGGATTGGAAACGACCTGCCTCGGCTAGCGACATTCGGAGTTTCCTTGGCTTAGCGGGCTACTACCGTAGGTTCGTGCGAAGCTTTTCAAAACTAGCGTCGCCTCTGACTCGCCTCACCCAGAAGGAAGTAGTATTTGAATGGAGCGACGACTGTGAATCCAGCTTTCAAGAGTTGAAGCAACGGCTCGTCTCAGCTCCAATCCTTGCACTTCCAGACGGTTCCGAAGGCTTTCAGATATTCAGCGACGCGTCGGGAACTGGCCTCGGGTGCGTACTCATGCAGAGAGACAAAGTCATCTCCTACACTTCACGACAGTTGAAGCAGTACGAGAAAAATTACCCAACACACGACTTAGAATTGGCGGCGATCGTCTTTGCATTGAAGTTATGGCGGCACTATCTCTACGGTGTAGCATGCAGAATCTACACAGATCATAAAAGCCTGAAGTACTTGTTCACGCAACGGGAACTCAACCTACGACAGTGACGATGGCTCGAACTCATAAAAGATTACGAGCTAACGATCGAGTACACGCCGGGCAAGGGAAACGTGGTGGCCGACGCACTCAGCAGAATGTTTATGGAAATACTGGCCATAAACAAGGAAATACGGCGAGACCTTGAAGTGATGGATATCGAACTTGGAATTGAGTATCGACACCTGCACCTAGCTCAACTGAAGTTAGGATCGAGCCTGCTTAGCAAGATAAAGACCGCACAGGAGGACGACTTATTCCTGAAGAAAATGCGCGAGCTAATTTCAACGGGAAGGGCGACTGACTTTGCGGAAGACGGAGACGGGACGATGCGACTGAAGGGAAGGCTCTGCATTCCTGAAACTGCCGAACTCAGAAAAGAAATTCTGACGGAGGCGCACTATACGAAGTACTCATTACATCCTGGAAGCACCAAGATGTACAAGGACTTGCGCACAAACTTTTGGTGGCACGGCATAAAGAAAGACGTGGCTACGTTCGTATCGCAATGCATGGCGTGTCAGCAGGTGAAGGCGGAACACCAACGGCCAGGCGGCGAGCTACAGAACATCCCCATTCCCGAGTGGAAGTGGGACAATATCTCGATGGATTTCATTGTGGGATTTCCGAAGACGCCGCGGAAGAATGACGCGATTTGGGTCATTGTTGATAGATTGACCAAGTCGGCTCACTTCATCGCAATTAAAGTAGGATGGAGCGTCGATCGGTTAGCACAAATCTACGTCGATGAGATAGTTCGACTGCACGGGGTACCGGCCTCAATAATTTCGGACAGAGACGGGCGATTCCTATCGCGTTTTTGGACGAGCCTCCAAGCGGCGATGGGGACCAAACTGAAATTTAGTTCGGCGTACCATCCCCAAACAGACGGCCAGACGGAGAGAGTCAACCAGATCTTAGAAGATATGTTGCGTCTGTGTGCGATCGACCTAAAGACTAGTTGGGATACGCATTTGCCGCTTGCGGAGTTTGCGTATAACAACAGTTATCAGTCGAGTATTCAGATGGCTCCATACGAAGCGCTCTACGGAAGGAAGTACCGTTCGCCGATATGCTGGGATGAAGTTGGAGAGCGACAAGTACTGGGACCGGAACTGGTGGAGCAGGCCGTCGAAAAGGTCCGCTTGATTCGAGATAGACTCCGCATCGCACAAAGTCGACAAAAGAGCTACGCAGATCTTCGTCGACGACCGCTAGAGTTTTTGGCCGGGGACCATGTGTTTCTGAAAGTAACACCCATGCACGGAGTGATGCGGTTCGGCGTTAAAGGCAAATTGAGCCCGAGATTTTTAGGCCCCTTCGAGATCATTGAGCGAGTTGCGACGGTTGCTTATCGGATCGCGCTACCTCCTGCCTTAGCAGATGTGCACGATGTTTTCCACGTTTCACAACTTTGAAAATACGTACACGATCCAAGTCATGTGGTTAGCTTCGATCAGTTGGAGCTACGTACTGACTTGTCTTACTCAGAGGAGCCTATTCAAATTTTGGACCGCAAGGAAAAAGTGCTACGAAATCGATCGATGTCCTTGGTCCGCGTGCTTTGGCGAAACCATACAGTCGAAGAGTCGACGTGGGAGATGGAGGCGGAGATGAAGGAGAAGTACCCTGCGTTGTTCGTCTAAATTAAGGTCCGACCCTTGTTCTTAAGTTTCGGGACGAAACTTTTTCTTAGTGGTATATTATGTAGCGCCCCGCTTTCGATAGGCGACGGAACTTCATAATATGCTAGCGCCGAGTCAGATCGGCCGGGAACTTAGATGGCCATTTGACTCGATCGCTAAGCTTGGTAAACGATAACGCCTTGCGGCATCGATTCAATTCGATTTGGACGGAAGATACGAGAATCGATCCAACTAATGGAACGACTTCTGTTGGAACAAGTCCTAGATGCAGCGGGCTGCGTCTCGGCGCGCGAGCTCTCTATAAGAGTCCCTTCGACAGGACCGGACCGCTGTATGGTTTTCTTGGAGCTTTGCCGCTGGGCTTGGTTGAAGTACTTTCGCGTCGTTTTCATGGATACAATTACAAATTTTGATGCAAGGAGAAAAGAAGGAAATCTAACAAAGTGTTGATGCATTGCAGGAGCTCGCGTAACTAAGGATTGACGTTGTGTAGCGCTTCGACGACCTGCACAAAGCAAAGTGATCGGTGGGTGATTCGGCCTTCTTTTCTATTCTGTCCCGCAAACGTATTTCTTGCTTCGAATTCATTCAAATCGAACGATGCCAAGTTAATTGCATGCCAATCCACTAAGTCAAGAACTCGGAAAAAACGTATCGATTTACAAATACAAGTTTTTCACATAAACCAAAAAGTTTAAGGTTTACGGAAAAAGATAGACTATTTCAAGTGATGCAAAATATTATGAAACGTTGATTATGGGATTCGATGCCTCGGACAATTTGGTGCCTGCGGGATGCTAAATCGAGAGTACGGTTTCGGGGAAAATGAATTGATGCATGAGTTGGGGGAAAATGATAATGTCGTTCAATACTGTCCGCGCTATACAAAACTGCTTGCACATATTAAACTGTTCACGCATTGGCATGGTCATGGACGGCTTGTGCACAATCTTTCCTCGTTGCGGTATCCGGGGCATCGGAACCGAATCGACCTAGGAGGAAAAATTAAAGTCGTGCTTCGGCGCGAGGCATTACGGGACCTGCAGCAGGGCTTGCAACCCACGCTGACAGGCACGTCGTAATACCATATAAAGTCCCACGTGATGTGTAACATCAATGACCGCATATAAGATAGTAGCATGCTCACCTATTGTCTTATGCAGGTGTAAATATATTATCTCTGTTTTCATGCAGGGACGAGCACGGCCGTGGTAAGAAATATGATAAACTGCTATGGTTCACTGTGTACTTTATTACGTAAAGATGGCTATCGAATATGAACTGAATTCATTTAGTTCTAATAGAAAGACAACTCTAAAGCATGCCTACCCTAACAACCAGAGTCGGTTTAGACGAGTGGGTTCGTCTCGTCCACTTAGCAAGTGTGCTAATCCCATTCCCCCAATTTCCTCAGGTGCGACGGGCGCGCTCAACTAAACTGGAGCTGAAGTACGGAGAGGCATTTTGAAGCTCTTCCTATGCTGAAGTATTTTGAAGCCAATTCAAGTCGACGGCTTATGTATAAAGGGGCGAATGTATGGGACGGCAAGCTTTAGTTCAGGCAACTTGTCGAGTGTATCTTCTTTCTGTTTTCAATCAATGTAGCCGCAACGGCATCCAATGTAAATTACGACTTGCACTTCGTTGCAAGCTATGAATGAAAAGCATTTCTATCTTCCTATACTGCGTCTTATATTCTGATGTGATTTGTGAAGTTTCGACTTGGCGTATTTATATCAAAATCAAAAAGATAACCATTTGAGAACTTGTCATCTTGCCTTGCACGAGCGCAACTCCAGGCTCGTGCGGCATCACGCCTTAGCGAGGACGATCGAATCGGCAAAGTAACACCGGGGACGAACGGTTTGTCGACTCGGGGCATGACACGGGAGAATGACTCAGCCAGCTACGTATTACGGGTAGATGAATACCGTATAATACGATCAATGCTGTCTAACCATACGAGGGGGTGCATACTACATAAAGGTCTTACTATGGTCATTTCACATCTATTGTCTCAATCATTCAAACAAGAAAACAGTAATAAAGAACATGTAAGATAAAGCAGTAAGGCGTCCCAAACGCTCAGTAAAAATGTTCCTGAGATCTGGCTTTACAAAATATAGCCAGATGATATAGCAAGTATACACAATTGTTATCAGCTGCAGTCTGACTTAATTACAATCATGCAAAAGTAAGTACAAGACGATCCGACCAACATGTCGGTGCCAAACGGCTAAGTATAAAGGTAAATAACAAAACGAGCGGTGAAGTAAGGAACCCACTCGAGTCCTCCTGCAATCATGCCTCTAGTATTAACCATCTTGAAGGTAGAAGTACGCTGGATCCTCGGGAACCGGCTCTAAATCTGGCCATGCAAAACCAGAGAGGTTAGACCTCTAATAGCAAGTACCACAAGGAAGGATGATATGAAGGACATAAACCAGTAAGTAAAAGAATATAATAACAGATCTCTGCTTGCTACTAGGATTCACATCACATCACGATACTTCGAACCAACCTCCCAACCAAACAAGGACAGAAGTTGGCCCGTCATGTCCTGACATTCTGATCATCCCAGTTAGGTAACAGAGTAGTACAGTACACAAACAAATCATCTTGAACGGCCAATCAAATTCTACGGCTTGCTATTATGAGTCCCAAGTTATCCTGGAATTATGCAATTAGGGATTCCTCAGTTCTTACTATGTGCAAGCAAGGCTAGTCTATCCAATCAATCAATTGCGCCAATCATGTAGTTAGACGAGTCCCAGCGGGACGCCCGCCGTTATAGCATGTACAATAATATAATCAGATATCGTTCCCTGCCCGTGTGACAGATCTACAGTATCTGTGGGAACCAGCCGGCCCGTCGGGCACTTAATAGTCCCAAGGGGGCTGCCATGTAAGAACTCGGGAATTCATTCTCTCCATGCCATCATTATTTTATTTAACTTAATGATCTCTACGTTGAGTGAAGTTCCATGCCATGGATCATGGTCATTCGAATGAGTACTTTCGTACGGGGTACGATATGCGCAACTCTACAACGATACCCGTGCGGCTAGGTTGTAGGTTTTACATAGCGTGATGCAACAATCAATTTAACCACGGAATAATTATGCCTTGACCATAAAGTACACATGCTGCCTTTGTAAGATAAATAGAAAATTAAATAATAAATAATTACTTTGAAGCCTGCATGTGCCTGTATGCCAATATTCGGGATCGGCTAATCGAGTATAATAGTTCATTACATGAACGTGTCTTATTCATTTCATTCAATAAGACGACTAGCCAGTCTCTTAGTTCCAACTAGGAACGCATGATCAATTATTTAGTCCATGTCATAATCATTATCAATGGTGACAAGGCATGAAAGTCATCAATATTACATGGGGTCGGGTCCATAACTCCTCAGAATTAAGTTCTAGTCATACTGGGTATCCATGGATTAATCAAGACACATGACACATTCTACACAATAATCCATATTTACAATATTAACATGTCATGATTTATCAAGTTCATGCAAAAAGGCGTAAGGATATAATAGAAGAATTATCATGCCATCATTAAATGAATAATTATAAGACAATTAAAACACCCAGGTCAAGAAGTCACGCCAATAAATCTATGTTAAGGCCAAAAGTCACGCAAGAATTCTATGCTTAAGACCAACAAGTCACGCTAAGTCTAGCTGGGGTGAGCGTAGAAAATGGGCGCGAATAGTGAGCGTGAAAAGTGATACACGCTGGCAAGCGTGAGCGTGAAAAGTCACGCAAGCAAGCACAGCGTGAGCGTGAAGGAAAATTCATGCAGACTCTAGTGAGCGTGAAAAGGTGACAAGAAATCTACGCACGCAAGAATGTGCGTGACTAAAATACACGCACGCTCATGGATGTGTGCGTGACTGAAAATACACGCACGCTCATGAGAACGTTATCGTGACTAAAAAAATGCACGCACACTTATGAGAACGTGAGCGTGACTAAAAATACACGCAGACACGTACAGACGTGTGCGGGACTGAAAATACACACAAACACGTAAAGACGTGTGCGTGACTGAAAATACACGCAAACACGTAAAGACGCGTGCGTGACTGAAAATACACGCAAATACGTAAAGACGCGTACGTGACTGGGCTGATGTTTTACGCGAGCACGTAAGAACGTGTGCGTACAACATTTCCCGAACCCCAAGTACTATGGAGCCTTCGCTCCAGTGCCAGAGAAATACACACTAATATTGGTGGACCAAGAACCCATGAACAGCCGAAATACTATAACTTAGATCTAGAGGAAACCAGCCGTAGAAATCAAAAATGCTAAGAACTAATCTCTCTCAGGATCATGAGAGGAAGGGAAATGAACCATAAAAATGGGTGATTGAGAAGCAAGTTTGCACTTGCCTTCTCCTGCTGCTGGTAGGTGGTGGGGAGTAATGAGAGGAAGAAGAAGAAGTAATGGTGAGAATGAAGTAATGAGGAGAGAGAAAGGGATGGAAGCTTTAAATAGGAAGATGGTGGTAGGTGGGGTGTTGGGCCGGGTTTAAGGGGATTCAGCAAATCGAAACCCAATAAGACTAAAGCAGCAAATAAAATGCAGAAAATAAAATTACAGAAATATAGTTGCAGAAATAAAATTGCAAGAAATTAATTAACATAAAAATTTTAAAGAGCAGATAATTAATTAACATGAAACTAAAGGAATTTAAATACAGAATAATACATGATAAATACTAAATAAATACACATGAGTTGTTCATATATAAAAATACGCATTCCGGGAACGGGGAGTGACAATATGTCTGAGTTTTCTTGAGATATCTCATCACCCGCTTCACAGCTTTCCAGTGCTCAACCCATGGGTTGCTTGTGAACCGACTCAGCATTCCCACGACGAAAGCTATGTCAGGCCTTGTGGCAGTGGTTGCGTACATCAAACTTCCGATAACGCTAGAATACTCCAACTGCCTGACGCTTTCCCTTGAATTTGGCTTCAGCTTCTGATCACACCTGTATGGCGTATCGAATCCTGGAAGATCCTTATACCCATAGCGTGTGAGCATCTTCTTAATGTAGTGAGATTGTGACAGCGCTACTCCAGTGTCTGTCCGGATGATCTTTATGCCCAAGATGACATCTGTATCCCGCAAGTCCTTCATACTGAACTTGGTTGAGAGGAACTTCTTTGTCTCTGTGACACAGCCTATATCCGTACCTAGGATTAGCATGTCGTCCACGTACAGACAAACGATGACTCCTCTTCCATCAGCGAACTTTGTGTAAACACATTTGTCTATCTCGCTGACTCTGTAGCCGTTTGACCTAATAACTTTGTCAAACTTCTCATGCCACATCTTGGGAGCTTGCTTCAAACCATACAATAATTTCACCAACTTGCAGACTTTGTCTTCAAGACCTTTGACGACAAATCCATATGGCTGTTGTATGTAAATCTTTTTGGTCAGCTCCCCATTCAGGGATGCAGTCTTTACATCCATCTGATGTATCACCAACTTATGTATAGCTGCAAGAGCGATTAACATCCTGATGGTGGTCATCCGGGCTACTGGAGCGTATGTGTCAAAGTAGTTTATCCCCTGTTTCTGAGAAAAACCCTTGGCTACCAGCCTGGCCTTGAACTTGTCAATAGTTCCATCTGCCTTCATCTTCTTCTTGAAGATCCATTTACATCCGATAGGCTTTTCTCCTTCAGGTAGATCTACCAACACCCATGTGTTATTGGAGGTGATAGAGTCAAACTCGTCATTCACTGCCTCCTTCCAGAAGATAGCATCTCTGGTCTTCATCGCCTCATCATAGGTAAGCGGATCTGCTTCCACATGATAGGTGACAAAGTCATCTCCGAAGTCTTTCGGTCTCCTCGCCCGCTTAGCTGACGGCTCTGCGAGTTCTGGTACAAGTGTTGTTTCATCAACAACAGCTTCTTCTTGGACTACTGGCTCATATGAGATTTCAGTCTCATTTGCACCTACATCATTTTTTGAAATGTCCGAAAGAACAATGTTTTTGTCTTTTGCAAACTTGTCTTCAAAGTATTCAGCATCGCGAGATTCGATGATATGATTTGACTCAATATCAAGAAATCTCCGAGCATCACTCTTCTCGGCATACCCCAAGAAGATTGTGTAGCACCCATTTTTTGAAATAAGGGTATTTTAGTCATTTTAGTCATTTTGTGATTTTTCTAGATATTATTGACTTGTGATTGATTTAGCCTTTGGTCTAACTTTAGAAAACCAACATTAGAGACTAACCATGACCTATGATGAGTATCTAGCTAATTAGATTTTATTTTTAGGCTTTGGTTTAATTTAGAAGCCATTTGGCTATTTTTAGGCTATTTAATTAATTGGCCTTTGTAGCCTTTTGTTATTTGAGCTTAAACTCAACTTAAATAGAGGAGTGGGACCCATGGACCATCCTTGACCCTATTAGGACTCCTATGGCCGGCCAAAAACAGGAAACCCCCATCCCCTATATAAGCATTGCATTGGAATAGACACCCCTTCACAAAACCCTAGTTTCCAGCTCTCCAAAACCCTAACTTTTTCATCCGACCTCCGTTTCACCCCAAACGAAGTGCGTTGTGATCGTGGGAAGGAGGAGAAATTGCTGGAGCATTGTTAGCAAGGAGTTGGAGGCGTTTGCTCGGTGGAAACTGGTCGTCTCATCGATCGAGGAGTCAGTTTCTTTGATACTTCAACTCTCAATAGGTAAACACCCAAACACCATAGTTTTTTCTGATTTTTCTTCATGTTAGCATGCATCTAGGTACCCTAGAACTACCCATGAAGTTTGGTTAGGTTTCGTGTCCGTTTGATGGGTGTATCGGACACGTATCGGATTAGGTTTATAGGTGTTCGATGATTTTCCTCTTAGATTTCGATCGTGTTATTTTTGTGATCTAATTTCACGAATTTGTAGCCCTATAGGTCAGGATTCCTAAGCCCTAGGTTCTTGGTTGAATCGACACGTTTTTGTGTCCGAAACAAGACACGCACGTGTAGCACGAGGACCGCGCGCGTGTCCTGTTACTGCTGTGTCCTTTCTCTTTGGACACAGCGATTCAACCCAAGATTTTTGGTCTGTATCTAGGCTCCATGACTGACAGCACCCTCGTAAAGTTTCGTGGGATTTCGTGGAGCGTAGAGAGAGAGATCGACTCGGCATCGATCGTGCACTGTCGCACGCGCGCCAGTTTTTGGCGTCTGATACGCGTGTCGTGCGACTCGGACACGCGTAGGATGGCCAGTGCAGACACGTGGGCATATAGCCCTATATGTGGGCTACATGTACGAGTAAACACGTGTCCTATTTCGCTCTGTGTCGAGCCCTAGGATGAGTGACACGCGTGCACGATGATTAAGTTTCAGTTTTGGTTCATTGGTGTTCAGGACACTTCGTGTCCTATTTTCTTGGACACGATTGCACCTACACCTCATGTCTAAACCCTTGACACGTTACCAACCTTTGGTCTTTGATTATCTTGAGGTTTCGTAGATGTTTAGGTCATGTTAGGTTGTATGTTTTGAGTATCGAGTTTAGGTTCAGAATTGTTTTTACTGTTTCAGTTTTCCTTTTTGTTTTGATTATTTCGAATGTAATCCCTGATCAAAACCCAACCTGCAGACCATATTTGACCCCCTCTAGGTGATACATGTTAGTATGAATCATGATTAGGCTGTATCCGAAATCGGGTAGCCATAGGATAGATGAGTTCTTTAAATTCCAGTTTTTTTTTACTGTGCAGTATTTGATTCCTTCCAGTTTTGGTCCCAGGTATTTTATTCTGTATAAATCAAACCTGTGGAGCCTACCTTACCGTATCTGGGAGTATCTAATAGTTTGCATAATCGAGAAGGCTGTGTTAAAGTTTGGGTTAGCCATAGGATTGCTCAGGTAGGTATTGAGATAGGGTATCATGAGATGGGAATTCCCTATAACAGGTAATTAAAAGGGTAGGCTGATCATTGATTTAGAATGGTTTCAGTTAACACCAAGATTAGATTATTGGTTAGTCAAGAATTAGTATGTCCAGTCCAGTTTGATTGATTAAGTTAAATGGGTTGTTTAAGTTAAAGTAGAAATTGGTTTTAGAAGTATATATAAGTGTGTTATGTGTTGAGATAAATAGGAGTAAAGAGAAGGGTTGCAGCAGCAATAGCATGCCATAGGGCAGTAGTTGCTGGCATGGTAGCCACTGCAATGGCAGTAGCAACACAGTCTTGGCCTAGTACATGTGTTTAAATGTGAAGGTGCATTGGTTGAGTTGTGAAGGTTTAGCATTGGCTATGCTCAATGTATTTTTCCTATAATAGATATTGGATTGATGCAGGATTTTATCTTAGGATGATGAGTCCAGTCAGTCTACTATAGTCAAGGTTAGTTAGTTAGTTAGTTGATAATTAGTTTGTTTGTTTGCATTGGTTGATAGTTCTAGAAGAGTTGGTTTTAGATGTGTACATGTGTGGTGTATAGTTAGGATAGAAATCTGATTTTTGTGTATTAATAGTTGGTAGGATTTTGGTATTAGGTTTCACTTTGGTATTTGATATTAGGTCATGGGTATTATGCTCTAAGATAGCCATTTCCCCTTAGCTTGAAACCTAAGATACCACCAACCATACCAAAATCAACTCTAAGACTAGTATTGACCTAAAAATGGACTTATAGACTAGTGGACCAACTTTGACCTAGTTTGACTAAGTTGGTTGACCAAAGTTGACCCAAGGTTGACTTTGACTTAGGTTGCCCCAAATCATGTAGAATTTGCATTGAAAACTTTCCTTGTGATATTTTAGACTGTATTATGACATGTGGTTGTTTTAAATAGGCTCGTATTACTCCAGTCCAGTCACTTTTTCTCATCAGCAGTTCGGATTGCCAGGCGAGTACATTCTCTGATCTTTTCATGCTTCTTTGGATGTATACTCTTGTTATAGACTAGTGTACTTGATGCTGACACGACGTTCACACGGATCGGTACCCTATGGATCTTTTCATGCGATGTTATCCCCTCGGATACATCGAGTATGTCATGTTTTATGTACTTTATCATGTTCATCATGTACTCCATGTATTCACTTATATCCATGTGCACTCATATGTTATTCATGTACACTCATGACCATATGAGCTCCATGTATACAGTAGTTGTTATCCATGTGCAATAACATAACATGCTTCGATCCTTGTGTATTGGTTGGGGGCAGGGAGAGTGTAGTTGGTTATGTGATCATTATCCCCAGTAGTTGTTATCCATGTTCTTTCCGTAGTTGTATCCATGTGCAACCCAAGCTGTTTACATAACCAATTCATGCTCTGTTTCACGTAGAAGGTTATATTCTTTATTTATCATATTTATATCTCAGTTATATCTTCTCTCCTGTTGATTTCTCTTTACAGCGATTCATGTATAGTTTTCTATAGCTTGCTTTATATGTCCATTCCTGATATGAACTGTTGTGAGAGATATGTGCTCGTTCCGTCCTGACTGGGCATGTTGAAAATTTTACAGGTGATGATGAGGAGTATTGTCCTACTTATTATGGCATTGGCTTAAATGACACTGGCGACGTAGACCCACAGGAGGATCCCACAGTCGCTGAGGACTTGCCCATAGTCTAGCTGAGACTTAGTACTTTATTTGTATTTTCTATTTGAGACTTTTATGAGTTGTACTTGAGATATCTTTGGTGGTTTACACCTATACCTTTATTGTGACTTTCTTGAGATTATTCTTCTGTTCCATCCTAGTATTGTGATTGAGTTACGTATTATTTTTACTCTATTTATAGCTTGGTTAGATTGTGTTAGATATGGTGACTCAGGACAGCGTTCTACCGCCGACACTGCGGCGTAGGCTGGGCGTTCGTTGCTTCTCGTGCCCTCACACTGGGTGCGGGTCGTGACACGTTTTTAGTGGTGGCCCATGCAGGTCCTCGATCACAACTAGTGTGATTCGTAGTGGTACTCGAACTAGAGTATCATTACAACCTGCAGTAGGATATAAGATATAAGTTAAAGTACTCAATCACTATTAGGAATTCCTGAGAGATTCCTGGGACGACCCTTGAGAATCTCATTTGAGCTTCGATTTAAATTCCTTTTTCCCTTACTTTAGTCCACCTTCCTTCCTCGATTCTTGCATCTTGTTTAAACTCTTTTCACCAATACCCTTACTTCCTTGTATTTAATGATGGTTAGGAAGATGGCTACACTGCTATGTACTCATTGGTCAAACGCATGGCTAGGAGGATTACATTAAGGAATTGGGATACACGGAGATTTTGATTAAGTTATAAGGGCATTTTTCTAAATGGATGCTTTAATGATTAGTAGTTTGTAAGTTGGGATATTCCCAAGGAAATTTATCTTGAAGATTCTAAGTAGTAGTCACCAGAGGATAATAAAATTATATCTTGATACTGGAAGAAATTAGTTAGAATCTAAATAAATTGATTTCAGGAATTGATGGGATTCATGAATTATTGGATTATGATTATACATCCTTACGCATATAGATTGGTTTGAATGATCACAAAAAAAAAAGGGAGTGGCAGTATGAACTATTAAATGGAGTCGTACAAGTGGCGATGTATATGTTTATGAATTTCAATTTAAAGTGGAAGCAATGATATTAAAATTTTTGATTGAGAAGATATGAAAACAATTGTTTTGGAAGAAAAACAAAAATCTCAAATTTGGAATCGTGTCAATTGATTAAAGATTCAAAAATCTATTTGGATTTTGGTTTAAAAAGTAGTGATTATGTTTCAATGACTTAGAAGGAAAAATTATGGTTGATAAGCGCGTTAAAATACTGAGCTGTAACTGCTAGATTGTCGTGATAAGTTGAGTGTCTATCTTGAGGATTATTTGAGACAAATTAGGAGTTTTTAAATTTATGAAGTGATATAGAATTTTATGGATTCATGATTTATCAACTCTGGAGTTTAAAGTTGGATTGAAACGTTAAATTTGGAAAGGTTAGTAGTAACGAGATAAAAGTTATTATGAGATTTATGAAAAGGATTTAAATGTTAGTCGTGGTTAGATTGGAAGGCTTAGAGTGAATACAAATGGAGGTAGTTATTTTTTGGAATTTCTTTTTAAAGGAATGTAAAGGTAGGCCACCAAGGTAACCTTAATGAGATAGAAGTGTTCCACACTAATTGCCATATCACTCGTGACTATGATAGTAGTATATACTCCAGTGTTGTTAGTCGTCTGCCAAACTTGGGACTGTATCTCAAATCTTGACCTACTCAACCTTCCCTCAAATCTAGATATTTTATTGTGACTTCTAACCATTTGTATTTGATCATTCCTAAGCAGTATTCGCCTTTAGAACTGTGTCCCTAGATTATTTCACTGGATTCTTAATTAAATTTATTTCATGCTTCAACTTGACTTCCTTTATTTTGTATTAGTTGTCACCTCTTGAACCTTTACCATGATACTAAAATACTTTCTGACTTAAATTCGAGATTCAACCATGACTCAATTCTTTCGACCTGACATGGGATGGAGTTCTTCTTGTTCTTTAAATGCTTAACTTTGCACCTTATCTTGATTGCTTGACCAGCTTAGTTAAGGATCTTGGACTATTTCTTTTCTTCTTCATCATTTCCTTCCTTACTTATAATTGACTACCTTATGTTGCTAATTTAGCCTTAGTTTTGCAAGCTTATCCCTTTTGAGCTTGATCATGACATATTTTATTGGGTCGCGACCCACTAACATATTGTCTAATCAGAACCGGTGTGTGATGGTCTGATCAACCTAGTGCACTTGGTTCGCTTCATATATTACTCTACGTGGATGAGACTCTAGAGCATCTGTCTCATCCACGACAGTTTGGCAATTCTCCTTGAACTATTTTCATCGTCTATGAACCACGTATTGTACTCAATAGTATCGTCTTTGAACTCTTTTGTTTTTGTCTTTCACATATTTCAGAAAGGCAAGGCACTGTACTTAATAGGTCAACACAGAGTATCACGGTTAGCTTCTTTATCAAAAGGAGGATAGTGGCTTATTTCCATATCCTCACAGTATCCTTTAGGATTTCAATAGTGTTGAATTCTAAATCCATGATCACCACCAGTCGATTTGATCATTCCCTTATCGTCCAATGTTTGGAACCTTATTCAATTGAATTAATTCAATTGTGACGTGGATTTCAAATCTTGGATACTCGTGCCTAGATTTCAATGACCTCGTTCTCCATCTTGCCCAAACCTCGATTCATTCTGGATTGGATCAACTTAGATCATATTGAGACTAAAATTTCTTATATATATATATATATATATATATATATATATATATATATATATAGTGTGCTTGGATTTCATTGTTATTGACAGTCGTGCTTTAAACTTTCAATTTTGATCATCTTTAGAATAGTAACGCTCTATAGTTAATTTCAGTTGTTTTTTTTATAATCACCAGTTTTCAAAAGGATGATAGACTGCCTTACAGCCCAATGATTTATTATTTATCCTTATCTTTTCTAGAATGGCACCCATGACCAGAATTTGTCTCCAGTGCACAGCCGCAATTCCGGATGAGACCGAGATTGTAACTTTCCCTTCTATTGTTCAGGAGGTGTTAGCTGCTTCATCGGAGAATTTCCCTCCATCTCCTGTCCTTCAGGAGGGGACTGCAGTTCAGCCGGAGACTGAGGGCTTTCCTTTGCCTCCTGGAGCGATACCCCATGCCATTCCTGTTGGAGCTCATATTCACAGATTTCTTCAGGATTTGCGGGAGGTACAGAGATTTTAGGCTGAGCTTATGAGAGAGCAGAGTCTCAGTATCCGACTGTTGTGGGATTACATGCATTCGAGGGAGGAGCCTAGTCCCAAGAGAGCGAGGAGAAGTGTATACCCAGAGCCTCAGGAGTACCCAGGCTTTCAGCCTAGACCAGCCTATCCAGTTTAGATTTCTGTCCAGCAGAGACCAGCTGAGCGAGTGCCTACCTGTGCCTTCTGTAAGAAGCTTGGGCACGAATAGAAGGACTGTAGGAAGAGACTAGGATTGTGCCTATTTTGTGGGTCAGCTGCACACAAGATACGAGACTGTCCTACTACACTTGCCCCTAGACGAGGCCTACCTCCAGGAGAGAGAGTTCCAGCTACCAGACCTAATAGAGGTGAGTTCTTGACCCATACCTTATCCTATCTTGATGATTATTGTACCCTACCATAATATTTGTATGTTTGATACCTTATGACTACCTTTGTTCTAGTATGACTTTAGTAGCTAGACGAGACTCCAGACTGATTGCCTGCCATAACCCTGTATGATTTTTTTTCAACTGCATGATTTAGATAAGTTTTCTTAAGACCATGATTGTTGGGGTTTTGACCTACGAAGAGTAGGATCACCTTAATTTCGAGGACGAAATTATTTTAAGGAGGGTAGACTTGTAGCACCCATTTTTTGAAATAAGGGTATTTTAGTCATTTTAGTCATTTTGTGATTTTTCTAGATATTATTGACTTGTGATTGATTTAGCCTTTGGTCTAACTTTAGAAAACCAACATTAGAGACTAACCATGACCTATGATGAGTATCTAGCTAATTAGATTTTATTTTTAGGCTTTGGTTTAATTTAGAAGCCATTTGGCTATTTTTAGGCTATTTAATTAATTGGCCTTTGTAGCCTTTTGTTATTTGAGCTTAAACTCAACTTAAATAGAGGAGTGGGACCCATGGACCATCCTTGACCCTATTAGGACTCCTATGGCCAGCCAAAAACAGGAAACCCCCATCCCCTATATAAGCATTGCATTGGAATAGACACCCCTTCACAAAACCCTAGTTTCCAGCTCTCCAAAACCCTAACTTTTTCATCCGACCTCCGTTTCACCCCAAACGAAGTGCGTTGTGATCGTGGGAAGGAGGAGAAATTGCTGGAGCATTGTTAGCAAGGAGTTGGAGGCGTTTGCTCGGTGGAAACTGGTCGTCTCATCGATCGAGGAGTCAGTTTCTTTGATACTTCAACTCTCAATAGGTAAACACCCAAACACCATAGTTTTTTCTGATTTTTCTTCATGTTAGCATGCATCTAGGTACCCTAGAACTACCCATGAAGTTTGGTTAGGTTTCGTGTCCGTTTGATGGGTGTATCGGACACGTATCGGATTAGGTTTATAGGTGTTCGATGATTTTCCTCTTAGATTTCGATCGTGTTATTTTTGTGATCTAATTTCACGAATTTGTAGCCCTATAGGTCAGGATTCCTAAGCCCTAGGTTCTTGGTTGAATCGCCACGTTTTTGTGTCCGAAACAAGACACGCACGTGTAGCACGAGGACCGCGCGCGTGTCCTGTTACTGCTGTGTCCTTTCTCTTTGGACACAGCGATTCAACCCAAGATTTTTGGTCTGTATCTAGGCTCCATGACTGACAGCACCCTCGTAAAGTTTCGTGGGATTTCGTGGAGCGTAGAGAGAGAGATCGACTCGGCATCGATCGTGCACTGTCGCACGCGCGCCAGTTTTTGGCGTCTGATACGCATGTCGTGCGACTCGGACACGCGTAGGATGGCCAGTGCAGACACGTGGGCATGTAGCCCTATATGTGGGCTACATGTACGAGTAAACACGTGTCCTATTTCGCTCTGTGTCGAGCCCTAGGATGAGTGACACGCGTGCACGATGATTAAGTTTCAGTTTTGGTTCATTGGTGTTCAGGACACTTCGTGTCCTATTTTCTTGGACACGATTGCACCTACACCTCATGTCTAAACCCTTGACACGTTACCAACCTTTGGTCTTTGATTATCTTGAGGTTTCGTAGATGTTTAGGTCATGTTAGGTTGTATGTTTTGAGTATCGAGTTTAGGTTCAGAATTGTTTTTACTGTTTCAGTTTTCCTTTTTGTTTTGATTATTTCGAATGTAATCCCTGATCAAAACCCAACCTGCAGACCATATTTGACCCCCTCTAGGTGATACATGTTAGTATGAATCATGATTAGGCTGTATCCGAAATCGGGTAGCCATAGGATAGATGAGTTCTTTAAATTCCAGTTTTTTTTACTGTGCAGTATTTGATTCCTTCCAGTTTCGGTCCCAGGTATTTTATTCTGTATAAATCAAACCTGTGGAGCCTACCTTATCGTATCTGGGAGTATCTAATAGTTTGCATAATCGAGAAGGCTGTGTTAAAGTTTGGGTTAGCCATAGGATTGCTCAGGTAGGTATTGAGATAGGGTATCATGAGATGGGAATTCCCTATAACAGGTAATTAAAAGGGTAGGCTGATCATTGATTTAGAATGGTTTCAGTTAACACCAAGATTAGATTATTGGTTAGTCAAGAATTAGTATGTCCAGTCCAGTTTGATTGATTAAGTTAAATGGGTTGTTTAAGTTAAAGTAGAAATTGGTTTTAGAAGTATATGTAAGTGTGTTATGTGTTGAGATAAATAGGAGTAAAGAGAAGGGTTGCAGCAGCAATAGCATGCCATAGGGCAGTAGTTGCTGGCATGGTAGCCACTGCAATGGCAGTAGCAACACAGTCTTGGCCTAGTACATGTGTTTAAATGTGAAGGTGCATTGGTTGAGTTGTGAAGGTTTAGCATTGGCTATGCTCAATGTATTTTTCCTATAATAGATATTGGATTGATGCAGGATTTTATCTTAGGATGATGAGTCCAGTCAGTCTACTATAGTCAAGGTTAGTTAGTTAGTTAGTTGATAATTAGTTTGTTTGTTTGCATTGGTTGATAGTTCTAGAAGAGTTGGTTTTAGATGTGTACATGTGTGGTGTATAGTTAGGATAGAAATCTGATTTTTGTGTATTAATAGTTGGTAGGATTTTGGTATTAGGTTTCACTTTGGTATTTGATATTAGGTCATGGGTATTATGCTCTAAGATAGCCATTTCCCCTTAGCTTGAAACCTAAGATACCACCAACCATACCAAAATCAACTCTAAGACTAGTATTGACCTAAAAATGGACTTATAGACTAGTGGACCAACTTTGACCTAGTTTGACTAAGTTGGTTGACCAAAGTTGACCCAAGGTTGACTTTGACTTAGGTTGCCCCAAATCATGTAGAATTTGCATTGAAAACTTTCCTTGTGATATTTTAGACTGTATTATGACATGTGGTTGTTTTAAATAGGCTCGTATTACTCCAGTCCAGTCACTTTTTCTCATCAGCAGTTCGGATTGCCAGGCGAGTACATTCTCTGATCTTTTCATGCTTCTTTGGATGTATACTCTTGTTATAGACTAGTGTACTTGATGCTGACACGACGTTCACACGGATCGGTACCCTATGGATCTTTTCATGCGATGTTATCCCCTCGGATACATCGAGTATGTCATGTTTCATGTACTTTATCATGTTCATCATGTACTCCATGTATTCACTTATATCCATGTGCACTCATATGTTATTCATGTACACTCATGACCATATGAGCTCCATGTATACAGTAGTTGTTATCCATGTGCAATAACATAACATGCTTCGATCCTTGTGTATTGGTTGGGGGCAGGGAGAGTGTAGTTGGTTATGTGATCATTATCCCCAGTAGTTGTTATCCATGTTCTTTCCGTAGTTGTATCCATGTGCAACCCAAGCTGTTTACATAACCAATTCATGCTCTGTTTCACGTAGAAGGTTATATTCTTTATTTATCATATTTATATCTCAGTTATATCTTCTCTCCTGTTGATTTCTCTTTACAGCGATTCATGTATAGTTTTCTATAGCTTGCTTTATATGTCCATTCCTGATATGAACTGTTGTGAGAGATATGTGCTCGTTCCGTCCTGACTGGGCATGTTGAAAATTTTACAGGTGATGATGAGGAGTATTGTCCTACTTATTATGGCATTGGCTTAAATGACACTGGCGACGTAGACCCACAGGAGGATCCCACAGTCGCTGAGGACTTGCCCATAGTCTAGCTGAGACTTAGTACTTTATTTGTATTTTCTATTTGAGACTTTTATGAGTTGTACTTGAGATATCTTTGGTGGTTTACACCTATACCTTTATTGTGACTTTCTTGAGATTATTCTTCTGTTCCATCCTAGTATTGTGATTGAGTTACGTATTATTTTTACTCTATTTATAGCTTGGTTAGATTGTGTTAGATATGGTGACTCAGGACAGCGTTCTACCGTCGACACTGCGGCGTAGGCTGGGCGTTCGTTGCTTCTCGTGCCCTCACACTGGGTGCGGGTCGTGACAGATTGCCTTCGTAGTCCTTGTCCCTAGCTTCTGAATCTTCAGATTTGGGAGTTTCACATACGCCAGACACCCCCACACTCGAATGACATTCAAATTTGGTCTGACTTTGAACCAGAGTTCATGAGGAGTTACGTCCGAAGTTGCATGTGGCACTCTATTTAGAATAAAAGTGGCCGTCAATGCAGCTTCTCCCCAGTAGCATTTAGGAAGACCCGCGGTTAGCAGCATAGAGTTCATCATTTCTGTCAACGTTCTGTTCTTCCTCTCCGCTACTTCCGTTGGATTGAGGAGAATATGGAGCAGTAGTCTCGCATATGATTCCATGTTCTTTGCAGAACGATACGAATTCATGAGACCTGTACTCCCAACCTCGATCACTTCTTAACCTCTTGAGTTGTTGTCCAGTCTGCCGTTCAGCTTCGGCCCTGAACTCTCTGAACTTCTCGAAGGCTTCGTCTTTAGACTTGAGCAAGTAGACGAACGCGTATTTATCGTCGATGAAGGTTATGAAATACTTTATCCCAGCCTTCGTGGAGAAATGTTTGAAGTCACAGATATCGGAGTGCACCAACTCCAGAAGATCTGTACTTCGATTGACCCGATGAAAGGGTTTTCTTGTGATCTTCGTCTGAGCACACACCTCACACTTCTCCACCTTACCCCCATATTTGGAGATAAGTCCTAGACTAGACATTTTGTTAATTCTTTTACAATGAACATGTCCTAGTCTATTATGCCACAACTCAAGAGAATAATCAGAAAATGCAACTGCATTAATGTCTTCAAACTGGTTAACAAGCTAAATTTTAAACATTCCTTCGGTTTGATAAGCCTTCCCGAAGTATGTTCCTTTCTTGGACATCACCATCTGACCAGCATTGATGTCCATCCTCAAGCCTGCGTTGCAGAGCAGGCTCCCAGAGATCAGGTTCTTGGCAATCGCCGGAACATGCTTCACACCTTGAAGCGTCAGAGTGTTCCCAGAAGTGAGTTTCAGTTCCACGATCCCGATCCCCAGAACTTCAGCTTGGGCCTGGTTCGCCATGACAACCTTCTCAGATATCGGCTGGTACGTGACGAACCATTCCTTGTCTGAACAGACATGGCAAGTCACTCCAGTGTCTATCCACCAGTCAGAGTCAACCCCCACAGTTGTGACCTGTCCGATCATAGCAACAATGTTAGAAACCAATGAAACCTTATTAGGCTCACCTTTCTCTGATTGTTTAGGCTTAGATCTGCATTCACTCTTGTAGTGGCCTTTCTTGCCACAATTGTAACAAGTCACGTGGGACTTGGTCTTCTGTTGCTTGAAAGAAGGACCCTTCACTTTTAGATTAGTGAAGTCCTTCTTCTTGGGATGTGAAGCCGCCTGCTTCCCCTTGGGATCTCTCGTCTGCACAAGATTGGCTTTAGCCAACTGTTTGGACAGAGTGTCCACCTTCTGTTGGGAACGCATCTCGTCCTCAACATGGATCTCTTGAAGTAGATCTCCCAAGTTAATGTCTAGCTTCTTTCTGTGCATCCTTGCATAGAAGGTACTCCATCCAGCAGGAAGTTTTGAGACGATCCCTCCGACGACAAACTTGTCGGGAAGGGGCATCTCTTCGTCTTCCAGTTTCTGACGCAGCTTCAGAAATTTCTTCACCTGTGGCAGCATGGACTTTTCGTCCTCAAAGAGCAATTTGTGATATTTTTTAACCACAAATATTTTGCTTATGTTCTTGTCTTCTTCATACAGATTTTCCACAGACTCCCATATGTCTCTGGCAAGTTCCTTCTTTGAGTAGGATTCTGCCAGGGAGTCCTCCATAGCATTCAGGATGAGAAGCCTGCAGATGCTATTTTTCCTTCTCCACTTGGCCTGGAGTTTGGTAGCCGCGTTGATTGCGGCAGTAGATCCAGTGTCTGGAACAGAGGGTTCTTCCTCCAACAGAACATGATCAACGTCTTTTAGTTGAAGTGTTAGGTACACATTTCTCTTCCAGACTTGATAGTGCTCTCCATCGAACTTTTCCAACTTGCAGAAGTCCGATTGGAGGAGCGAAGCATTAATGTTTTCCATCTACACGGATCTTGCTTTGAGATTGTTAGTCCCGGGGCTTGATCAAAAATGGAAAAACAGATACAATCGAGATCTGAGATGTCCCATAAAACTTTGCAGTGATCAAACTCAAGATCTACGATGGTACAAAAAATTAAATAGCCAAATTACAATCTGAAGGAGGAAAAAAGAGAAGAGAAGATCTCTCGTTCTTTCTTGCAAACGTGTTGCAATTGGGACAGAACGAGTTACAATAAAACTAGAGAGAGATGAAAAGAAGAACAATGCTGGGGTGTCAAAACACCGTTGCTCAAAGCAAGATTCGCCCCACACGATCTGCTTCCAGGAACCAGCAAGTTGAAGAATTGTGGAACGCTCGAAGTCACCTCTGTTCAGACTCCTCGGATGGACTTGCAATGGCGGCAGTAACTCTCTCTCTCTTTCTCCTTTTCTGACTTGTAATTTTCGTAGTAATCACAAAGGAGGCCAGAAGAGAGTATTTATAGAGAGAGGGTGGAAACCCTAGCCGCCTCTTCAGTTATGGAAAGATTGAATCAAATCCCAAAAGATAGCAACGAGATTTAATTCAAATCCCACGAAATTAATTCAAATCTCACAAAGATAGGATCTGAATTAATTCAAATCCCACAAAGATAAGATCTGATTTAATCGCATTGATTCAGCCTTTCTATAACTGATTTGTAATCTGCACAGTCAGCGGATCCCTCCATGCGGCAGCAGCAGCAGCCTGGCCGCATGAGCCTAATGGCCGCATGGACTGCATGGGCCGCATGACTGCTGACAGTGCAAAGTGCGCCAACAAAACGCCACATTACGCCTCATGAGCCCGAGTCCGAGTCCGAGTCCGAGTCGCTAAGCCCCTTTGGGACTTAGCTCCAAATGGAATTAATTCAAGAGAATTAATTCAAGAGAATGACAAAAGCATTAATGCTTAATCCTTGGAGCCTTATTCTTACCTCCTTGTAAAATCACCCACATGGTTTCCTCCTTAGGGTCACCACCTCATGTGCATCTCTCAACAACACACCCAAGTATATATGTTGAGATAACTCATGGTGCATTTTCGATGTGGGACTAAAATTTACAAGGCATGTTGAGAGCAAGCTCTCTCCATGTAAAGAAAGCACCAACAAGTTTCTCTCTTCATCTCTCATTTTGTTAGTTTCTTATTAATTTCTTAGAGAAATTATGAATAAAATTAGTTAATGACACATTAGCAAGATGGTCTGAAATTTTCTTTACTTTACACGTACAGATCTATTTTTTGTTCTTTTAAGCCACCAATGAGAACTTAGCCTCGTTTGGTTGGGATAATCAGGACCTTCCAAAAGAAAAGTCATTTATTTTCTATATTTGTATGTCAAAGAAAATAAATATAAAAGAAAAACTAATTTTCAAGTAAAAGAAAATTAGAAAAAAAGTTGTTCTCCCACTCACACTATGAATTCACTTTTCACTTCCAATTATTCACTCTCTCCCCAATTTTCTGATTTTTTCAAACACCGAAAAAAAAAAAAATTCAAAGAAAACAAAAGAGCAAAGAATTGATTTCCTCTCCGTTTCCTTTCCACGAACCAAACGAGACCTAAGGGCTTGCTCGGTAACCTGTTTTTGGACTTAGAAGTCGGATTCCAATAGAATTCGGACCAAAACGTCAGTAGTCCCGCAGTTTGATAAGTGGACTAATAAAGAGGGTATTGGAGAGAGAAAGAGGGTACTGTGGTGGTGGTGGTGGAAGTTGAGTGGCAGAGAGAATATGATGAGGAGGAAAGGGGAGGGGAAAGAAAGGAGCACTGCCCATTAACTTCGGGAGGGAGAGAATGGAGTAAAAATTAAGAATGGAGCAGCCATGGGATCTATTATGTAAAAAAATTATATTTTATATTTAAATTATAATAATTTATATTACTTGTGTGAAAGAATAATAATTCATATTATGTAAAATTAATTGTATTTTAATAATTATATTTTATATTTTAATTATAATAATCATACTTTATATTATGGTAATTAATTTAATTATAATAGTTAATATATTTTTTGCATTTAATTATCGTAATTAATTTAATTATGAGTTCTCATATCTACAATCTCAATATTCACTTTTAACAACCATCCAAACAATCGAACTCGTTTTTTCTCCACTTTCAACAACCATCCAAACACAAAACTCATTTTTCTTCCACTTGCAGCAGACAAAAAGTACTACATCCAAACACATTTTAAAAAGTGTCTCTTTTATATTTTAACTGCAACTCATCATGACGTAAGTGCCACTTTCAGACTTTCAAAGAGTTACATCTATTCGAACAGTCCTTTAGTGAATAATTTTTGGTAAAGGAGAACCATGAGACAATATCCGAAATATATGGGTTATTGCTCCCTCTCTTGTCAGCTCAGAGTGTCAAACTGAATCCTCGGATTCCAACGTCAAATGACATTTACAAGAACTCATCAATTTTTTTTCGGAAAATTTCAACAGTAGCATTAAAGTTTATTTAAATTGCGTAAAAGACACAAAGTTTGGATAAATCGCAGATTCGGCATCGTCGCGCCCCATTTTTGGGCGTGAAAAATTAATCCCCGTCTTAACCCAGTTTTTTAATTTAAAAAAAAAAAGGGCGCCCCATTTAGGGGCGCCAAATTTAAAGTCCTGACAGGTACAACGGAAGAGACAAAAAGAAGAAAAGAAAAAGTAAAAAAAAAAAAAAAAGGAAAAAGCGCGCCCCATTTAGGGGCGCCGAAATGTGATGTCCTGACACATCACGATATAAAGAAAAAGCTAAAGAAAAAGCAAAGCTAAAGAAAAAGCAAAGGATAAAGAAAAAGAAAAAAAAAACCGAAAAAAAATGCGCGCCCAATTGCAGCAATTGTAAAAAAAAAACCGAAAAAAAGTAATAATGAATTAATTTATATATATATATATATATATATATATATATATATATATATATATATGTATATATTAGTTTATTTATTATTATCTATGCAATAATAACAATATCTATTAGTTAATATAAATTATATAATAAGTAATAATTTTCATATATATAAATTCGTTATTATTATTACATATAGAAATGATATATATATATATATATATATATATATATATATATATATATATATATATATATATATATATATATATATATAATAACGAATTTATATATATATATATATATATATATATATATATATATATAAATTAATTCGTTATTATTATTATTATTATTATTATTATATATATATTTATATATAAATATAAATATAAATATACATATATATATATATATATATATATATATATATATATATATATATATATATATATATATATATTAATTCGTTATTATTATTATTATTATATATATATATTTTTCTTTCTAATTTGTTTACTTTCTTTTCCTTTCTTTTTCCTTTATTCTTTTCTTTCTTCTTTTTCCTTTCTTCTTTTGTCTTTTATGTTTGCTGGAGTGTAGTGAATTTTGGCGCCCCTAAATGGGGCGCGCTTTTGTTTTTTTTTTATTTTTTTTTCTTTTTCTTCTTTTCTGTCGGGACTTTAAATTTGGCGCCCCTAAATGGGCGCCCTTTTTTTTTTTTTTTTTTTAATAAAAAATCGGCTGATTGGGGGGGAATTATTTTTTCACGCCCAAAAATGGGGCGCGACGATGCTGAATCTGGGATTTTTCCAAACTTAGTGCCTTTTCTGCAAATTAGATAAACTTTCATGCTACTGTTAAAATTTTCCGATTTTTTTTTTCAGTCCCTTCCTTAATAAAGATACAAGAAAAACCTCTTTTATATGGAATTTTTTTTCATACAGTAGGCTATTCCATACGGCCTCTATATGACAGGTAGGCTCCTCTAGGGGTGAGCATCGGTTCGGTTCAAACCGAACCGAATATGTGAAAACCGAAATAATCGTAAATCGTATTTCTCAAAACCGAAAACCGAACCGTTTTTATAAAAACCGAACAAAACCGAACCGAATTAATTCGGTTCGGTTTCGATCGGTTTCGATTTCATGGGCCAATGTGCTTGGGCTTCAAATTTTTAGCAAAATGAGCCTATTTAAATAACAAATTTTTAAAAAATATATGACATTATTGTATTTATGAATTGTTATATTACATAGAGTGAAAGATATTAGTATATATGGATTGATGGTAGATAGAGAGAGTGCTCAAAGAAGCACCGACATAGAATAGGAGAAGAGAGTGCGCTCAGTTAGGGGTTAATAAACATTAGTATATGTATATTGTGGATAGTTTGATAAATTACTAAATCTAAATCGATTTTCGGTTCGGTTCGATTTTTAGGATGAAGAACCGAAAACTGAACCGTTATTTTAAAATTTTAAATTTTTAAACCGTAAACCGAACCGATAACCGAAAAACCGAACCGTTTGTCATATTTCGGTTCGGTTCGGTTCGGTTCGGTTCGGTTCGGTTCGGTTTTCGATTTTCAAACCGTTATATGCTCACCCCTATGCTCCTCCTCTTTCTTCGTAAATCGTATAAGCAAATATATATAGAGGAATCCACCTGTCATATAGAGACTGTATTAAAATTTTGATACAGCATTCTGTATCAAAGTTTAGCTCATTTTATATTGTTTAGTTAGTATATCACACCAACTCTCTAATTTTTGTGTGTTACATCTAAGTAATACAAAACAAATTCACTAACTAGTTGTAGTAGGATCCAGTAAAAATTTCTACATATTTTTTGAATTTTTACATAATTTTTTTTCGTCCCCCGAACCAAACAGCCTTAACACTCAATACTCGGAACAAAGTAGACATTTAAAAATACTGGTTTGTTTTATTATAAATCAAATTTGTCGTCCACTTCTCCAACATATGGAAATGGACGGCTCCACCTAAAGCATGTGCGTATGATATTGTATTTTAGTGGGGTTTGCTGGAAAATTTTAAATTTTTTTCTTTCTGTTTTTAAGAAAATTTGAGTGACATTCCAATTTTTTTTATCCTAATTCAAGGTGCACCCTTACACAATTACAATAATATAAGGTATCTTCCACTTTTGACGTTATTCGTCCTCCACTGACGGTCAACTGTTTTGGCTAAAAAAAATTGACGAAAATACCCTCGTCTTCTTTTCCGTGTCCCTCCCTCTTCCACCTTGGCTGCCTCCCTCCCCACCGTCGACGTGCCTTTGCTCCCGCCCTCTCTCCTCCTGCACCCTCCCTTAACTGCGCCCCTCCCTACCGCCGGCGTGCCAACGCTCCCCCACCGCAAGCGGGAGCAGCAACACTAGCAGCCCGCAGCGATGACAACAGCAGCAGAGCGACATCAGCGGCCGGGAGGGGGTTGGTGGCGCTGGGGAGGGGGACCGCCGACGATGACGAGAGGGCTGGAGCGGCGCGGCAGCAGCGACAGGGGGTGGGTGGACAGCAGCGGCAGGAAGGGGCTGGGTGGGTGGTGGCGTTGGGGAGGGGGACCGCCGGCAACGAGGAGGGGACAGGAGGCGGTGGGGAGACGGAAGTTGCCAGCGGTAGGAGACGGAAGTTTGGGGAAGTTTCACAATTTTTCTTTGGCCAACGTAATTGTATTTACAGAGTCAATTTAGAGGTAGGTCCGACAATAATTTAGACTTGAACAAGCTTCTATGCTTGGGACAATTTTTCAATTTCAGCATGATCTGTAAAAGGTCGGGTTTATAGGTGATCCTAGAGAAACAACCTACAACAAAGATCAAGAAATAACCAAAATAAACTTCCCGCTCGGACAATCCAACCCTTCGGCTGGCCCTAATACCTAGTATTATTGGTAGAGAGGATGACCTAGCCAAATGTAACTGGACGGGATCGGACACTTCACACGGGATCGCAGTGTAAACGGGATCGGACACTTCACACGGGATCGCAATGTAACTGGAAGGGATCGGACACTTCACATTGCATCTCTTTTGGGACCAATGTACGAATAATCGTAGAATAACTAGTGGCCATAGGGGATTTGGTCAAACGAAATTGTGATGAAATGTCACGGCGGCAACGATAGGAACAAAAAAAAAATTAATTTGTAAAGAAAGTAATACATTCATCTCATCTTTTTGTTGTGTTCTATGTCGTGCAAATAGGGAAGATGATTCAGTCGGTTCGGTTATAACCTAACCGGTTTTTGGATAACCCAATTATACCAAAACTTTTCAAAAATTGCGAAAACAACAACGAAGTCGGTTACAAAAAGCCAGCAAGAAAATAAAATATTAATCGAATTCAGATGGCTTTTGTAATCAAGGAGGAGAGGTGTAATATTTTTGGCTAGACGGATGGTCACGAAATCGAACCGCAGGGAAGGTGTGGACATGTATGTGTATAAAAATTGGAAACAATGAACCCAAACGTCAAACAACATAGCGTGTATAAAATTTTGTACATTATGTCAAACATTTTATAAAAAAAGAAAAAGGATTTTAGATTTATGGACGATGCATCAAATTGATAATTGATTGAGCTACAGACTTACATATGAGAGTGTGAGAGGGACTCGGAGTTCACACTTAACCAGATACAAGGCCCATTTGCCAACAACATTCTAGTCCACGGCTCAGACGGATTTTTACGCAGCAAGAAGGATGCAGTATAATATGTGTTTCCATTTTTAAAAGCGTAATCATCATCGTCTGTGATATTATAATAAGAAAAATCTAAGCCTCCTTTGGTTCGCGGAATTTTCAGGTTAGGAAAAAAAAAAGTGATTACTTTCGTATATTTAGGTGTCAAATGAATTGAGGAGGAAAGAAAAGTAATGGATGAAAAATTAGAGGAAAAATGATTCCATCCATCCAAATAATGAATCACTTTTCCACATTGAAGTATTTACTTTCTTTTTTCAAATTTCTTAGCATTTCCAAACATCAGAAAGAAAAATCAATAGAAATTAAAAACTTTCAAAGAAAAGAAAATGATAAAGAATTGGTTTCCTTTTCCTTCCATTCCGCGAACCAAACGAGGCCTAACAAAGGCACAATTAGACATAAAAGAAGGAGATAGATAATAGATAGACAAGCCTAAACAGGAAGAAAGACTGCCCAATTAAAACCATCATTATACAACAAGGGCTGGCCCAGCGGGTTAGATTGTTCTAGTCGGAGCTAAATTTGGTTGTCCCTTGTTTCTTGACTCCAAAAATAAAAATAAAAAAAAGTTACAACAAGCTGAAAGATATAAATTTTGTGGCTAAGGAAAATAAGACGAGTGATTTTTGACAAACGTTAAGAAGTCAGTAATCTCCGGTTCTGACGACAGCGTGGAGCTTCGATCCCGAGTTGCTCTCCTTACTCCTGAGCTACTGGAGGCCTTTATAGTAAAATCTCCAAATATGGGCATGAGAGATTGCCGGTTCAACTAACAATGAGAAATTGGGTGGACCGCAAAAGCTCGGCGGAGTGCTAGGGACTTGAGGAGGAGGGTTGCCCAAGTCCGTTGGCTAACTTACACGATAGACAAGCCATTTCTCAAATAAGTCAGCAACCATTTATATCCAATCAATCCCATATATTTAGATTCATACATCAACAAACAGTTTAGGCAAGATATCAAAATTGTGTTAATATCATCCGACATTGAAGAAGAAAACTATCAAAACATGAAGAAAGGCCGTTAAAACAGCCAAACAACAACAAATGACTATCAAGGCTTCGAGCAAGTCAGCAACAAACAATGCCCATTTAGGCATCCCACTCCCCCCACACCCACACCCCCCCCCCCCCCCCCCCCCCCCCCCCACACCCCACGCCACCAAAAAAAATATCTGTTGCTTGCCTACTTAAAGCATGTTGTATAGACTAGATAAATTTGATAAACCAACAAGAAGTCTTACAACAAAGCCATATAGGCGTATGAGAAACTCAAATTAAGAACTTTGGACATGTATTTAACTAATATTCTAGCATAGTGGTATTAAGCGGACATCCGAAGGGATCGGCAAGATTTGAAGTTCCCAATTGTGTGCGCGTATGAGATTTCAAATAAAAATAAAAATAAAGTGTACTATTTTTTTCTTCTTCTTTTGGCCTTCGAAAAAAAATGAAGGAATGAAATGCATATAATACAACAGTTTTTATGGCCGTGTTTTTAAAATTAAGAACTCATGAGTTCCTCTATGATTTTTGTAGCCGTATAGGCATCTCCCAAATAATTTGGCACCCCAAATTATATGCAACAACTAGTTACAGGCTTACAATAAGTCGGTAACTAACAAAGCCATGTAAGCATCTCTCAGAAAATTTGGGTCAAAATATAGTTACAACAAGTTTGCAACTCAGTGAACCCACATAAAGTCTTTGTGATGAAATGTATCACAATAAAACATCTCTCCAAACATTACCCAAATCTAAAAATCTAAAGAGTAGTCAAACCTCACTTGATGTTGATTCCATCGCAAAATTACCCAAATCTAAATGAGAAATTGAAGAAGTTAAAATAGAATACAAAATAAATACAAATCTAAATGAAATAATGTAATACAATTAAAAATTTTAGAACTACCTATTTCAAGGTGATAGATGTCTTCGAAATCCTCTTTAGCAACCTATATAATATGTCGATCAGAAGGCTACCTAAACCAATATTGAGAACAAATAAGGACAGGCACAATCTTTGGTGTCAAAAAGCTAATATATGCATCAAGCATACAAACCACACGTACAAAAAAATCGACTCAGAAGCAACAGTAGCTATGGGACAAATCACGCGAGCCATTTTCAAAAGAATCAAAAATATAGGAGAATTAAGCGGCCACCATCCTAAAAGATCAAAATATCACTCTCGGTCTCGTATTATCGTCTACGATACTCTCATCTAGATAACGAAATGGACTTCGAATATTGACTGTCACCACCACCCGATTCCAACTTATGTTTCTTAAATTGCACTTTCATAAACTTTTTCAAGTGCAAGATTGTGTATGGTTGATTTTCACTCGTAATTAGAACCCTTTTACCAGTAGTGCCACTACTTTGAGAAGCGTCCATGAATATTTTTGTACTCATTGAACATAGAGCATGCAACAATACTTTATTTTTACCATCATTTTTATGGAATCGCTCTTATCCATACCATTGCAATAATCAAGAGCATATATATTCCATATACTCCAACTTATGGAACAATCAATACAATAAATATAACCATATCATTTTCTTGATGTCCCCCAAATGCTTCGCATACTTTTCTCTCATTATATCGGAATGCTAGGCAATTAAAATTTGTCGTATCCTTTGAAATGCAAAAAAGAATGTCAATAGATATAATCTCATCGAAGAAATTATTGTAGGTGACATATAAGGAGCCTGAGATATGAAAGGTAAGTTCGTAAAAGTGTCCTTGTGAAACCCATTATTTTTGTAGTTAATTATTTAATAGTGTTTAGTGTTATAATTAGCATTTTCTAAAAAAATAATTATTATTAATATTACTATTAAATATTTTTGGATGAAAAAGGATTTCGAAAATAATTTACAAACACGAATTTTTTTGGATTCCAGACCCAGGCCCGAGTTCGAACCCAGACCCAGGCCCGAGCCCAATCTTTTTCCTATTTCCTTCTTAATCTGGTTTTGACTTGGTTTGCTATTAATAAAAAAAAAAAATTATTATATTCGGCTGGTCCCGAAGGACCAGCACCCAACTGCTCACCTCACTCCCCACGAATTGGTAAGCACTTCTCCCTATTTTCCTCCCGTCAACTTCTCTCCTCCACACAGCAAACCCCCACTTCTCTTTATTATCTCCCCACTCCTCCTCTGCTTCTCTCACGAAGTCACAAAAGAATAGCAACAAAACTCCTCTCTTCTCCATTCTCTGGACAACTCTCACCTAAGCTCCAACTCAAACCCCCAAACTTCCTCACTTAACCCCTCTCCATTCTCACAGAGAACCAACTCCTCCAAACCCTCCTCCACCTAACTCCGGCGATCCCCGCGCCCTCCGGCCGACAGCGCGCCACCCGACCACCGGAGCCCGCCCGTAGCCGCGGATCCCCGCCTCTCCGGCGCACGCGACCCCCGCCGGTGCCCCTTCCTGTCGGCTCTCCGGAGACCCGCGCCCCCTTCACGGCCGAGCGCCGGCGTTCCCGCCGTCCAGGACCGCCCCCGCGCTGCTCCCCCGAGCGCCCTTTGGCCCTGTCTCCGTCCCGACAGCGTGCCCTAGCCGCTGTCCCGGCCAACTCCCTTCGGCGATCCCGCCCCGAGCTCGCTGCCATTTGGCGAGTGTTCCCTGGTTGGCCCTGTCGAGCCCTAGACTCTGGATTTTCGACGTTGCGTAGACGACGTCGCTGATTTCCAGCACTGTTTCGGGAACGTCGTTGCTCTGGATTATCATTTTCTTTCTATTTTATCATCTGAGAGCTCTAGCCGAGCAACCCGAGGGATAACCCCCTGTCCCGTTATTTTATTATTTATTGTCGATGATGAAATGGTCCCCGGTTCCCTTTGGGAATTCGGTATTAGCGACGTCGTATTTTTCCGGGACTTTCGGAAAGGTCCCGTGGATTATTTTGCATTCTCGGAATATTTCGGGAATGGTTTTTGGTATGTTTTAGTTCTCCGAAAATTTTCGGGAACGTTATGTGATTTGTGGATTTGGAATCGGACTTCCGAAATTATTTCGGGTCATCCCGATTATTCTGTGGATTGGCTGTGGATGTTCATATATATAAAATGTGGGTTTTTCCCTGGTTTGGGACTTGCAGGAATTATCGGCGCCAATTTTCCAGTTTTTGGGTTGATCAAAAACAGAGGAGATGCTGCCCGATTTTTCCGTAAATCTTGAATTATTTTCAAAATAAATTTAAAATGATTTTCGGAATTTATTCGATATTTTATTTTTGGGTGACGACCGTACCGGTCAATGGACCCGGCTAAGTGCAAACGATACCGGCCCCGCCCGGACGTTGAGGCAATTAGCCAGATGAGGATCGGACCATTATCTGAGACTTATGTTTTATCATTATTTTATTATTTATTTCTGTTTACATTATTTAATATTTTCAGTTAGGACTAACGGCAGTTTATTCTTATTTCAATTTATGTAAATAAATTGTAATGGACATAAGCCCAGCTGGCTGGTCTGTGACTGTAATAGCTTAGATTTCTTGTTTTTCTGGTTTTGCGAGTTTTTAGTATTTAACGATTAAAACGATTAAAATGTATTTTTCGTATAAAACTAATTAGTATTTTCTCGCTTAAAATTGACGAGTTTAATATTAAATAAAAATCACGTATTTCTCACTAAATAAGAAAATTAGTTTTTATATTTATAAATATAAAATTACCAAGTTTTTCTAATAATCTGGCATCGACGATATTTTCCCGAATCAAAAGTATAAAATGATCATTTTTCCCTCGTATTAAATTAACGCACTAATAACCGTATTTTTCTGTGTTTAGTTAATTAAATAACTAAAATTGGACTAGGACGCAAATAGAGATTACAACTAGTATAGTTAAGTTGGTTAACCTGAAAGCTGAGTCTATCTCTCGAATGTAGGAATTCGAGGACAACTCTAAACTTCCCGTCTCGGAATCGTCCACCTCTCCAGTCATTTTCCTGAGGCAAGTATAGTTTGTGTTAGTTTACAGTTATTTACTTAATCGTTTTACTGCATGTCTAAACCACGACTCAAACACGAAACTCTCACCAAGAGTACTGTACTGTAACTACTGGGGACTGGGGAATAGCGTAATGATTATGACCACTACTGTAACAAAATCCATTATCCCTCCTGTAACAAACCCAAGCCGGTCATATGTCATTACCTGTTCAAATCACTGTTTTCTACTGTAACAAAGCTGTTTTAAAACTGTTTAGAACTGCATGATTCTATTTCTTAATTAACTGCTTAATTAGCATGAATTGTACTTTGCTCCCTCCTGACTGGAGATATATTTTTAGGCGATGTTGAGGATGCTGAGCTGTGTTACAACAGCTATTACGACCCTGAGTTGTATCCCGTTGTGCTGTCAGAGTCCCCGCAAGAGGACGATGGAACTGAGGCTGATAGATAGATTTTCCATTTTTCTGCATTTTGTTTATTTCAAAATTATGTATTTCCTTTCAGAACAATTTCTATTGCATTTAAATTTCAGTTTAATAAAGTTTAATTCCGAAGTTGAGTTGTGACAAATAGTTGTGTTGTTGTATGGTTACCTGCTACTGAACAGCTTACTGTCGCCGTCTCAACAACGGTGCAGGCTGGGCATGATCCGACTAGACCCAGAATGTTGGGATCGGGTCGTGACATGTTTTCAGTGGTGGCCAATGCAGGTCGTACAACAACTTAGGAAAACATACCTAGAAACAATTAGAACACTAGAACATTGATTTGTCACGACATAGGACCGAATTATATAAGTAAATATTTTTGATTGATTATAGACTGGTAGGATACCTTGCTTATGTATGTTCCCTAAAACCTTTCAGATCATGGCCAAAGGAAAGACTACTAGATCCGGTCCTGCTGACGATGAGGTATCATCAACTGATCACACCCCTTCTCAAGCACGCCGAGACCCACCTCCCTTGCAGCTGACAGACCGTCCCCATGCTGCACCAGCTCCCCGACCCGTTTACGCTTCCACAGCGCAAGCGGCAGAACCGGCACAATCCCGGGCTGAGCCGCAGATCCCTGCGGTAGTGCCCGCACCAGCTGCACCACCAGTGCCCGTGGATCCCACTGACCTAGTGGGAATGCTACGAGGAGTGCTTGAAGCACAGAGAGCTCAAGCAGAATCCCATAGAGAGCAGACTGCTGCCCAAGGTGAAGCCCATCGCGAGCAGACCGCGATTATGAGAGAAGGCATGGAGAATGCCCACAACGTGGCCATGGATGCCCTCGAGAGAGGAGGAACCACTTCATCAGGGCCATGACCTGCCAAGGTAAGCATGATTCAGGAATTAATTATATTTCTTTAAAGGCCATTCTTTTGATTAGAGGCATTTTATTGCATGAAGGTGGGAGACAGAAAGCTTTAAGAAGCAAGACCCTCGACCCTTCAAAGGAACCGAGGGAATCATCTACGCCGATGAATGGCTAGATCATATGGAGCGTCTCCTGAGCGTCGCTCGACTTCCGGAGGACCTCAAGGCTGAAGCTGTAGGACTCCAACTACAGGATGTGGCGAGCATCTGGTATCGGAATGAACCCCGACTCCAGGACAAGCAGCTCGACTGGGACACCTTCAAGAAGCTGTTCCGCAGGAAGTTTTTTCCGACATCGAAGATGCGGAAAATGGAGAGGCAATTCCAAAACTTGAGGCATGGTAACATGACGGTCAGCGAGTATGCGACAGAGTTCGGCCGACTAAGCCGCTTTGCCTAGAACCTGGTAGCTGACCCCAAGGATCGTGCTGAGCGATTCAGGTATGGCTTACGAGAAGAGATTCGCACCCCTGTGATCGCAGGTGGCGCGAAGACCTATGAGAGGATCCTGATCCGAGCTCAGGACATGGAGAAGAGCCAGCCTTCTCGATCCAAGCGGGAGTACCCTGGAACTAGCAACTTCCAGGGTAATTAGAAGAGGCCCAACAACAACAATAGCAATAGGCCCTCGCACCACCAGCAGCATCATCATCAGGTGAGGACCAATGACAGGGCACACCAGAAGCAGATCCCTGTCTGCGACTATTGCAAGAGGCCGAGCCACCAGTCGAATATCTACAGGAAGAGGCTAGGACACTGCCTAGTCTGTGGGTCTGCCACCCACCAAGTGAAGGACTGTCCCATGTCAGGCCACCGGCCCGGAACCAACCATCAGAGAGCTCCCCTACCTACTCAGCAACAACAGTTTGGACAGCACCAGCAGAAGACTGGGCGAGCTTTTGCCCTAGCAGCTGATGAGCAGGAGCCAGAGCAGGAACCAGAGCAGGAACCCACCGCAGATGTCATCACAAGTTCCATTTATGTGTTTTCACATCCTGCTCTAGCATTATTTGATTCGGGTGCATCATATAGTTTTATTTCATCCAATTTATATCTGCACACCACATAGATTCAGGGCTTAGCAAGGTGATTAGTAGAGTTATGACCGGTGGTGGACCTATACCCATTACTGAGGCTTGTAAGTGTCCCATAACCATCTCTGGCCATCAGTTCTCAACACCTTTACTAGTGATGCCCCTGCCCAACTATGATATAGTCCTAGGGATGGACTGGCTAAGTGAACAGCATGCGCTGATTGATTGTCACCGAGGTTGTGTAATCTTCAGCCCACCAGGAGAACCGGAGTTTGAAATCTCTCAGGCTCCGGAAGATATGAAGAGTATCACCTACTCCTCAATCACCGAAGAACCCGGGCCTCCTCACCCTATCATTGCGGAATTTATGGATGTCTTTCCAGATAATCTTTCAGCATTGCCACCGGATCGAGGTGTGGAATTCACCATCGATCTAGTACCCGGCTCTTCCCCTATTTCTCGGGGATGCTACCGAGTCAACCCCAAGGAGGATAAGGAGATGAAGGATCAGATCGACGAGCTGAAGTCGCAAGGATTTATCAGAGACGGAGCTTCACCCTGGGGAGCACCAGTTTTGTTCGTGCCCAAGAAGGATGGAACCGTGCGGATGTGCATCGACTACCGGGCGCTGAACAACATCACCATCAAGAACAAGTACCCCCTGTCCCGGATCGACGACCTGTTTGATCAACTGAGCGGAGCCAAGGTATTTTCAAAGATAGATCTCAGATCAGGCTACCATCAAATCAAGGTCAGGAAGGAGGATATTCCCAAGACGGCGTTCAACACCAAGTATGGACAATTTGAATTCTTGGTCATGCCGTTTGGACTGACGAATGCTCTTGCGGTATTCATGAACCTCATGAACAAGGTTTTCCATGAATATCTGGATCAGTTTGTTGTTGTCTTTATCGACGACATACTGATCTACTCGAAGACGGAGGAAGAGCATGAAGAGCACTTGAGGAAAGTGTTGAGTACCTTGAGGAAGGAGAAGCTCTATGGTAAGCTATCCAAATATGAATTCTTTTTAGACAAGGTGGAATTTTTGGGCCATGTTGTCACGGGAAAAGGAATTTCGGTGGATCCTAAGAAGATAGCTGCTATTGAGAAGTGGACTGCACCAAGCTCGGTTGCAGAAATCAGGAGCTTTTTGGGACTAGCTGGCTACTACCGGAAGTTCTGAAGGATTTCTCCAAGATTGCGGAGCCAATGACGAAGCTTACCAGGAAGAATGAAGAGTTCATATGGTCTGAAGCGTGCCAGTCAGCTTTTGAGGAACTGAAGAAGAGACTCACAACTACGCCGATACTTGCGCTACCCGCAGGTACCGGTGGTTTCTCAATCTATAGTGATGCTTCCGAAAAAGGACTGGGCTGCGTTCTTCAACAACACGGGAAAGTGATTGCCTATGCATCTAGACAATTGCAGACTCATGAGAAGAACTACCCCACACATGACTTGGAGCTTGCCGCGGTGATATTTGCTTTGAAGCTATGGAAGCACTACCTGTATGGAGAGAGAGTGGAAATATTTACGGACCACAAAAGTCTGAAATATGTTTTCACTCAGAAGGAGCTGAACATGAGACAAAGACGATGGCTGGAGCTAATGAAGGATTTTGATATCAACCTACAGTACCATCCGGGTAAGGCTAATGTTGTTGCAGATGCACTTAGTCGATACCCAATGGCGATGTTCTTGACCAAGGAGCGCCATTTGCTGGAGGACATGGAGAATCTTGGATTGGAAATTGTACTGTCCGAGGAGGAGATGAAGAAACTTGGAAGAGAAGCCATCGTACCAGGAGCTGAATCATCATTGATGCAGTTGCAAGTGCGTTCGAGTCTTATGGACAAGATCAAGGAGACACAATTTTAAGACGAGACGCTTTGCAAACTCAGAGACCAAGTGCTGGCAGGAACACTTGAAGGATTCTCAATCGCCAGCGACGGAGCATTGAAGAATGGTACGAGGCTGTGCGTACCAACCGGCGAACTGAGGAATGAGCTGATGCAAGAAGCGCACCAGTCGTAGTATTCCATACACCCTGGAGCCAACAAGATGTACCGGGATATGCGGACTATAGTATGGTGGTACGGAATGAAGAAGGACGTATCCAGGTATGTGGCTCGATGTTTAATTTGTCAGCAAGTTAAAGCTAGCAGGCAGAGACCAGCAGGATTATTGCAGCCGCTCGACATTCCGGAGTGGAAATGGGAGCACATAACGATGGATTTTGTATCGGGACTGCCTCGATCCCAAGGAGGGAAGGATGCCATCTGGGTTATAGTGGACCGACTGACGAAGTCAGCTCACTTTATCCCCTTCAAAGTTGGTTTATCCACCGAGAAGTTGGCAGCCTGTACATGCGGCACATCTACCGAATTCATGGAGTTTCGGTAAGTATCGTATCTGACAGAGATACCAGGTTTACATCTCATTTTTGGAAGAGTTTGCATGACAGCTTGGGGACCCAGCTGAAGTTCAGCACCGCCTACCACCCTCAGACTGACGGGCAATCGGAGAGAACCATCCAGACGCTAGAAGATATGCTGAGATCCTGCGTCCTGGAATTTGGAGGGTCTTGAGAAGACCATTTGCACTTGGTAGAGTTCTCTTACAACAACAGCTACCAAGCTAGCATCGGGATGACACCGTTCGAGGCACTCTATGAACGTCGTTGCCGCACCCCTCTTGCCTGGAACGACGTCGGAAAACGAGTGTTGCTTGGACATGAGATGGTGACCGAAGCAGCAGAGAAAGTGAGAATGATCAGAGACAAGCTCCGGATAGCCCAAGACAGACAGAAGCATTGGGCCGATTGCAGCAGACGGCCTTTGGAGTTTGAAGCAGGCGACAGTGTATTTGTGAAGATCTCGCCTACCAGAGGAACAATCCGCTTCGGCAGAGCAGGAAAGTTAAGCCCCAGGTATATTGGTCCATTTGAAATACTTAACAGGATTGGAGAAGTGGCTTATCGGGTGGCTCTACCCCCAAGTCTCGAAGGCGTCCACAACGTCTTCCACGTCTCGCAGCTGAGACGCTACATCTCGGACCCGAGCCATATCTTGGACCATTCAGAGCTGGAGATTGGACCAAGCCTCACAGTGCCGGAGAAACCAGTGGCAATTTTGGACCGAGGCGAGAAGAGGACCAGGAACACCGTGACGCCAATAGTCAGAGTGATGTGGCGGCACAACTCACCAGGCGAGTCGACCTGGGAGCGAGAAGACCAGATGCGGGAGCAGTACCCGTACCTGTTTGAGACTTGAGGTAATCCCTAACCTTACTTTAATTTCGAGGACGAAATTTTATAAGGAGGAAAGATTGTGAAACCCATTATTTTTGTAGTTAATTATTTAATAGTCTTTAGTGTTATAATTAGCATTTTCTAAAAAAATAATAATTATTAATATTATTATTAAATATTTTTGGATGAAAAAGGATTTCGAAAATAATTTACAAACATGGATTTTTTTGGATTCCAGACCCAGGCCCGAGTCCGAACCCAGACCCAGGCCCGAGCCCAATCTTTTTTCTATTTCCTTCTTAATCTGGTTTTGACTTGGTTTGCTATTAATAAAAAAAAATTTATTATATTCGGCTGGTCCCGTAGGACCAGCACCCAACTGCTCACCTCACTCCCCATGAATTGGTAAGCACTTCTCCCTATTTTCCTCCCGTCAACTTCTCTCCTCCACACAGCAAACCCCTACTTCTCTTTATTATCTCCCCACTCCTCCTCCGCTTCTCTTACGAAGTCACAAAAGAATAGCAACAAAACTCCTCTCTTCTCCATTCTCTGGACAACTCTCACCTAAGCTCCAACTCAAACCCCCAAACTTCCTCACTTAACCCCTCTCCATTCTCACAGAGAACCAACTCCTCCAAACCCTCCTCCACCTAACTCCGGCGATCCCCGCGCCCTCCGGCCGACAGCGTGCCACCCGACCACCGGAGCCCGCCCGTAGCCGCGGATCCTCGCCTCTCCGGCGCACGCGACCCCCGCCGGCGCCCCTTCCTGTCGGCTCTCCGGAGACCCGCGCCCCCTTCACGGCCGAGCGCCGACGTCCCCACCGTCCAGGACCGCCCCCGCGCTGCTCCCCCGAGCGCCCTTTGGCCCTGTCTCCGCCCCGACAGCGTGCCCTAGCCGCTGTCCCGGCCAACTCCCTTCGGCGATCCCGCCCCGAGCTCGCTGCCATTTGGCGAGTGTTCCCTGGTTGGCCCTGTCGAGCCCTAGACTCTGGATTTTCGACGTTGCGTAGACGACGTTGCTGATTTCCAGCACTGTTTCGGGAACGTCGCTGCTCTGGATTATCATTTTCTTTCTATTTTATCATTTGAGAGCTCTAGCCGAGCAACCCGAGGTATAACCCCCTGTCCCGTTATTTTATTATTTATTGTCGATGATGAAATGGTCCCCGGTTCCCTTTGGGAATTCGGTATTAGCGACGTCGTATTTTTTTGGGACTTTCGGAAAGGTCCCGTGGATTATTTTGCATTCCCGGAATATTTTGGGAATGGTTTTTGGTATGTTTTAGTTCTCCGGAAATTTTCGGGAACGTTCTGTGATTTGTGGATTTGGAATCGGACTTCCGAAATTATTTCGGGTCGTCCCGATTATTCTGTGGATTGGCTGTGGATGTTTATATATATAAAATGTGGGTTTTTTTCCTGGTTTGGGACTTGCAGGAATTATCGGCGCCAATTTTCCAGTTTTTGGGTTGACCAAAAACAGAGGAGATGCTGCCCGATTTTTCCGTAAATCCTGAATTATTTTCAAAATGAATTTAAAAATGATTTTCAGAATTTATTCAATATTTTATTTTTGGGTGACGACCGTACCGGTCAATGGACCCGGCTAAGTGCAAACGATACCGGCCCCGCCCGGACGTTGAGACAATTAGCCAGATGAGGATCGGACCATTATCTGAGACTTATGTTTTATCATTATTTTATTATTTATTTCTGTTTACATTATTTAATATTTTCAGTTAGGACTAACGGCAGTTTATTCTTATTTCAATTTATGTAAATAAATTATAATGGGCATAAGCCCAGCTGGCTGGTCTGTGACTGTAATAGCTTAGATTTCTTATTTTTCTGGTTTTGCGAGTTTTTAGTATTTAACGATTAAAACGATTAAAATGTATTTTTCGTATAAAACTAATTAGTATTTTCTCGCTTAAAATTGACGAGTTTAATATTAAATAAAAATCACGTATTTCTCACTAAATAAGAAAATTAGTTTTTATATTTATAAATATAAAATTATCAAGTTTTTCTAATAATCTGGCATCGACGATATTTTCCCGAATCAAAAGTATAAAATGATCATTTTTTCCTCGTATTAAATTAACGCACTAATAACCGTGTTTTTCTGTGTTTAGTTAATTAAATAACTAAAATTGGACTAGGACGCAATTAGAGATTACAACTAGTATAGTTAAGTTGGTTAACCTGAAAGCTGAGTCTATCTCTCGAATGTAGGAATTCGAGGACAACACTAAACTTCCCGTCTCGGAATCGTCCACCTCTCCAGTCATTTTTCTGAGGCAAGTATAGTTTGTGTTAGTTTACAGTTATTTACTTAATCGTTTTACTGCATGTCTAAACCACGACTCAAACACGAAACTCTCACCAAGAGTACTGTACTGTAACTACTGGGGACTGGAGAATAGCGTAATGATTATGACCACTACTGTAACAAAATCCATTATCCCTCCTGTAACAAACCCAAGCCTGTCATATGTCATTACCTGTTCAAATCACTGTTTTCTACTGTAACAAAGCTGTTTTAAAACTGTTTAGAACTGCATGATTCTATTTCTTAATTAACTGCTTAATTAGCATGAATTGTACTTTGCTCCCTCATGACTGGAGATATATTTTTAGACGATGTTGAGGATGCTGAGCTGTGTTACAACAGCTATTACGACCCTGAGTTGTATCCCGTTGTGCTGCCAGAGTCCCCGCAGGAGGACGATGGAACTGAGGCTGATAGATAGATTTTCCATTTTTCTGCATTTTGTTTATTTCAAAATTCTGTATTTCCTTTCAGAACAATTTCTATTGTATTTAAATTTCAGTTTAATAAAGTTTAATTCCGAAGTTGAGTTGTGACAAATAGTTGTGTTGTTGTATGGTTACCTGCTACTGAACAGCTTACTGCCGCCGTCTCAACAACTGTGCAGGCTGGGCATGATCCGACTAGACCCAGAATGTTGGGATCGGGTCGTGACAGTCCTAAAAAAGTGCACAATCTTCACGTATTAGCCCAATCGTCCAACCAACTATTATTATCCGCTAGCTCTATCTAGAAACACATATTTTGTCTTGTGAACCTTCCAAGGCTCTTTCAAATCTTTGTACCGTGTCCAACATCATAAACGTCATGTTCCGAATTCATCTTCATTGTAGTAGGATTTTAAGGATAGTTGTTATTTAGCATGTATCCGCATATGTATGCTTAAACTATATGCGTATTTATACATATATAAATATGTTCGCTAGTATGTATGTATAAATTCGTACACAATATATACACTAAAGTAAGAAAATGTTGGCTTATGATTTCATTGGTGACATCAGATCCCTCCAGTAATGAATTACATTTCTATTGCACTTTAGAGGTCATTTAAGAACTATGGGATGTCTTGATTTTTTTCTTCCATTTACAAATTACTACTATAAACTATATTATTTTGTATTACAATTAACAACTAATACCAATTTATTACTCTTATATATGCTTTTACAAAGATATATTTTACAAAGATATATTTTTAACGGTACCCAATCTTATCGATTGATGTAGGGAAACGTTGCAAATTAAGAAAATTTATTGTATTTAGTTGCTAATTGTTATAATTTTAGGTAGCAACTCACAAATGGAGGATTTGATGTTTATTTTAAAATTATTTACAAGTAGGACAATAGTTTTTTAAATTACAGAGTTTTTTTTTTATTCTTTTCAATATAACTTTGTTTGGAATTTCAAAACAAGAGATGTGTCGCGATCTTAGTAGCCTCTGATAGACTTGTCTTCTTTTTTTGATGTATGTCCGGCGTAACGAACGGGACTACACACATCTTCTCTGTGGCTTAATCCCGAGACCATCCGCCTAGCTAGAAATGTTATACCTCTGATCATTGACCACAAAATTGAAGTATTGGGGACTATGATCTCAGCTTGTTCTTTATTGTAAGTGACAAAATCAACAAATAGAGGAATGAATTACAAACTAGGGGCGAACATTAGGTTTATTCCGTTTCAGTTGAACGAGACTAGATAAAACCGAATAATCATTTTCTTTTATAAAAATCAAAATCGAACATGAACCTAAATTAGCCATAATCGAACCAATGTAATTGATCTGGTTTATATTTGATTTATTCAGTTGGACTATTTTTATTGTTTAATAAGCCGAATTCAAAATGGAATTGTGATTAAATTATATTAAAAAAATATAACTTTTATAAATACAATTGTTGTATCAAATTTGGGCACATAGACTACTTGTTAAATTATCAAAATTTGATTTCGAAAAACATACGTAGAAATGTTGTTTTCAAAATATACACATTTTTAACCATAAAATATGCATATAACTGAGCGTATTTACGCAAGTTTAAAAGTCTTATTCGATTTGCAATTTTGGACCGGAATCGAAACCTAAATCCGAAATTGAATAAAGAATTTTGGTATTTTTAAAATTGAATCAATTCTCGGTCCAAAATCAATTAATGTTCATCCATAGTGTACACCTCTAAGCCATTAGATTTATAGGGGTAGTTAAAATTTGAAACTAATTATAGGAGAAAATATCTAGGGACTGCGACAGTAGAGTAGAGGATCATATTGTTATTTTGACCACAATAAAATATGCATGGGCTGGATATTTGGCCTAGTAACTAAAGTTAAAACTTATCCTTTTGCCTCAAAAGAAAATATATAATGTATTGCCATATGAAACTATGAATTCACGAAGTTTTCATATTCTGTGATGAAAAAGTTCACTAATTCCCAATTATAGTCAACGATGGAAATGATCCTTATAACTTAACTGGTGGTATGAATAAAATTTATTTTACTATATATGTGAAAAGCAGATTTCAACGTTAAAATTGATGCAATAAATTTTACTTACAACCATTTAAAAGATACATTTTGTTGGAACTAATGTACTATAGAAATAGAAGAGTTCATGCAACTTGTTAAGTATTCTAAGTTGTTACCACGGAACTCGAAGGGTTGAACCCATACACTAATGTATTTTAATCTTCATAATTATAATCTGTGAATAATAAATACGTGCAACGAACATATATATATATATATATATATATATATATATATATATATATATATATATATATATATATATATATATATATATATATATATAGTAAGAACATCTCCAACCCTATTGTCTTGTTATGTGTTGTGATTCTTAGGTGGCATGAGACACAAGACAATGTCTTTCTTAGGTGGCAAGTTTACATTCACAAAAGTCAATGACATAGAAAGGTCTTCTCCAATGCAAAAGTATTGAGATGACAATAAAAAATTATTTTTTCTAACTTCCAAGACAACTCCTCCACTTCTACATTTTTTTCTACAGATATTTGTATTCATAATTGATGATGTGGAATAAAGTCATTGTGAAGAGAATTGTCTAGATCTAGACAACCAACTTCACATTGTCCTTGCCATGTCATTGTCATGTCAACTTCATGATTTATTCTACACTAGCATATGTGCACGTGCCTTGCACGTATTTTAACATTTCTTAATTAGTTTAGAAAGACTCTTTAGGAAGACCAAAGGGTAGTCTTCCTAATTACTAAGTTGTCCTTATTAAAATTAATGAACTATTTTTAATTAATATAAGTATGTAAGAATATTTTCGAAATTCAAAAGTTTCATCATCTAAGTTTTCCTATTATATGGTAGAATAGATTTGTATTGGAGCATAATTTTAAAATGAAAGTTTGTTATTCCTATGTGGCAACCATTTTTTTAAAACTCATAATAGGGTTAGAGATGCTCTAACCAGTAACACGCATGCAACTTGCTATACTTGTACAAGAATTGGTAAATTTCAATTGAATACACATTAATTTTCTTGAACACAACAATTAGGTGGACTTGACTAACATCTGATCTATCTATATATGTGAACTAGCTATATATCAATTATCACGTCAGTATATTATATGTCTGCCAGCCGCAGCGCAGTGGCACCTCTCGCCTATATATCCTTTGGAAGTAGGGGTGCCCTGCACAAAGGGCAGGTAACCTGACCTACGTCCACCCACTTATCAATACACCCCTTGTGGAAGGCGTGGCTGCAGTTGCCCAGCTCCCTCACCTCCTGCCGCGCCTCCAGTTCTCCCATGCAGACCGCACAACATTCCTCTGCGTCGCTCGTCGACGTCCTCGCAAACTCCACCACAGGAAGCCTCGACTTGACCGACTCGGCGGAGAAGCAGCCGGCAGAGAGAGAAGGGAGGAGATACAAGTCCAACTCTACGAAGTAGACGAAGTCTTGAGCTACTACTTCGTCGACGGGAGGGCGCACGCCGAGATACGCCAACGAGAGCAAGATCGCTAGATTTATACGGTCGAATACGTACACGAGAACGCCGAGAGGCTTTGGGAGGTTGTAGTAGCAATCAGAGGGAATGCCCATTGTCGATATGTATGTAGTAGCTCTTGAAAGCACTGAGTACTAAAGTGGTGACGAAGAGATGAAGTATATGTAGAGGAGAGGAGTTGACATTAGGGTTTGATGTGCCCATGTGCTCTGATGCACTAAGGATTTGGCCGGCATATAACAAAAATTATATGCCGACCTTTACAACATGGTAGTGGCCTCTGACTCTCTTGATGAAGAGATGCGTTGTTTATATATACAAGTAGAAGGTGGGGGAGAAGGTTGAAATATATTGTCAACCATATAATTCTATAGGAATGATTTCTGGTTCATTATAAAGAAATCAAGAAACCCCAGTGGTGGTCAGTGTCTAGGTAGGGTGCTTAGTGATTCACGCGATTTGTAATATTTTTATTTTTTCTTCAAGGAGAAGACAAATGGCTATTTCTTGATCATGATCAATTACATTATTTGATGTACCACTAATTCCATCTCGGATGGACTGGAGTGAGGTAGGATAGACTTAGATGTACGTACATGGGTTGACTTATATAAAAAAAATGTACATAGAAAAGGAAAAAAAAAAATGGTGAACTGGAGTTCACCCAGGCCCCTATAGTTCCGTCAATTCTCATTATAGCCAATCATATAATTACGGGGGTAAAGTACATTTAAACTCTCCTTAGATGTTATGAAAATACAATTAGAAACTTTTTGATTTGAAAAAATCCAGTCCGTTTCAGTTATGCTCAAATGATTTTTTTTTCCTGTTAACCGGTGTTAGGTCGGAACTGTAATGACCATTTTATCCCTCCTTCACTCTCCCCACCTCCACCCCCCTCTCTCCGGTGGTGGGGGGCGGGGAGGAGACGCGGGGAAGAGGAGGAGGAGGAGGAGGGCGGCGGGGAGATGCGAGGAGGAGGAGGAGGAGGAGGAAGGGGGGGGGGGGGGGGGGGGGGGGTGGCGGGGAGGAGGGGTCGGAGGGCTGGCCGGCGGAGCGGAGGGAGGAGTGGGGAGGCGGGTCGGGGAGCTGGCCGGCGGAGGGAGGAGGGGGGGCTGGCCGGCGGAGGGAAAGACGGAGGGGCTGGTAGGGAGGGGGGGGGGGGGGGGGGGGGGGACTGGTAGAGAAGGGGGGAAGGGTAGTTTAGGTAGTGTTTTTTTTTTTAAACGTCATTAACGGCCATTTATAACGGCTAATACGGTAGGGGTGTTTTTGCTCACGTGGACAATCTATGGAGGTGCAAACTGTTTAAGTTTTTTTAAATGATCTTAATTTGCTAACGAGGCAAATATAAGGAGGGTTTAAATGCACTTACCTTATAATTATGGCTATGCTGCAAAATTCGTACAAGTAAGAGATACTAAAATTATGACCAATCAAATATTTAGAATAATATAAACGATGCTGCTATTTGGACTGCCGCGGGACTTACCCGTACTGGCCTGCGGCCATGCGGCACGACGGCATTGGCCTCCCGGCTCGAGATGGACCCGTGTTAGCAGAAGAGACCAATGGCTGGTAGGCACTACTAAAATATGCTAAAATAGCGACGTCTATTAGCGACGGCGGAAATACCCGTCGCTGATAATTGCCTATAGCGACTTCTTGTGCTACACGTCGCTGTCCGTCGCTGTGTAGCGACGTTCAGCGACGTAGTATAAGTTACGTCGCTGATGGGCGACATTTTGCGACGGACGTCCATTTTATGTCGCTGTATTGCGACGTTTAGCGACGTATAATTTATGCGTCGCTGTTGTATTTCATATAGGGATCCTGGCCCGATCGAAATCACAAAATTTTCACCCAAAATTTTTTTTCCCGCTCTCCCCTCTCCCCCTGGCGAACCCTCCCCTCCGGCGACCCCTCCCTCCGGCGACACCCTCCCCCTTCTCCCCCCGGCGACCCCGCTCGTCCGTTGACCCCTCCCTCCGGCGACCAGCCTCCCTCCTCCGACGAAGGAGCCTTCCTCGCCGCCTTCCTCCTCCGACGAAGCCACCCTCCTCGTCGCCTCCATCCTCCGACGAAGCCACCCTCCTCAGGTAAACCCTAACCCTAGTCCTAGCTATCTAGATACAGACACGGACACGGACACGAGAACCCTAACCCTAGCTGGGGTGGTCTTTCTGTCGAGGGGGGAGAGAGGGGTGGGGGTGGGTGCAGGGGGGGTCTTACTGTCGAGGGGTGGAGGGAGGGGTGGGGGTACCCGGGGGCAGGGGAGGGTTGGGGTGGGTGCAGGGGTAGGGAGAGGGGGGCAGGGGAGGGGGGAGGGGGGCAGGGGAGGGTTGGGGTGGGTGCAGGGGTAGGGGGAGGGGGGCAGGAGAGGGTTGGGGTGGGTGCAGGGGTAGGGGGAGGGGGGGCAGGGGAGGCCGGTGCAGGGGTGGGTGCAGGGGTATGGGGAGGGGGGGGCAAGGGAGGGGGGGAGGGGGGCAGGGGAGGGTTTGGGTGGGTGCAGGTGTCACTCACCGTTCCCGGAATGCGTATTTTTATATATGAACAACTCATGTGTATTTATTTAGTATTTATCATGTATTATTCTGTATTTAAATTCCTTTAGTTTCATGTTAATTAATTATCTGCTCTTTAAAATTTTCATGTTAATTATTTCCTGCAATTTTATTTCTGCAATTATATTTCTGCAATTTTATTTCCTGCATTTTATTTGCTGCTTTAGTCTTATTGGATTTCGGTTTGCTGAATCCCCTTAAACCCGGCCCAACACCCCACCTACCACCACTCCCCCTATTTAAAGCTTCCATCCCTCTCTCTCTCCTCATTACTTCATTCTCACCATTACTTCTTCTTCTTCCTCTCATTACTCCCCACCACCTACCAGCAGCAGGAGAAGGCAAGTGCAAACTTGCTTCTCAATCACCCATTTTTATGGTTCATTTGCCTTCTTCTCGTGATTCCAAGAGAGATTAGTTCTTAGCATTTTTGATTTCTCCGGCTGGTTTTCTCTAGATCTAAGTTGTAGTATTTCGGCTGTTCATGGGTTCTTAGTCCATCAACTTTGGGTGTATTTCTCTGGCACTGGAGCGAAGGCTCCATAGTACTTGGAGTTCGGGAAATGTTGTACGCACACGTTCTTACGTGCTCGCGTAAAACATCAGCCCAGTCACGCACGCGTCTTTACGTGTTTGCGTGTATTTTCAGTCACGCACACGTCTGTACGTGTCTGCGTGTATTTTCAGTCCCGCACACGTCTGTACGTGTCTGCGTGTATTTTTAGTCACGCTCACGTTCTCATGAGCGTGCATGTATTTTTTAGTCACGCTAACGTTCTCATGAGCGTGCGTGTATTTTCAGTCACGCACACATCCATGAGCGTGCGTGTATTTTAGTCACGCACATCCTTGCGTGCGTAGATTTCTTGTCACCTTTTCACGTTCACTAGAGTCTGCATGAATTTCCCTTCACGCTCACGCTGTGCTTGCTTGCGTGACTTTTTACGCTCACGCTTGCCAGCGTGTATCACTTTTCACGCTCACTATTCACGCCCATTTTCCACGCTCACCCCAGCTAGACTTAGCGTGACTTGTTGGTCTTAAGCATAGACTTCTTGCGTGACTTTTGGCCTTAGCATAGATTTGTTGGCGTGACTTCTTGACCTGGGTGTTTTAATTGTCTTATAATTATTCATTTAATGATGGCATGATAATTCTTCTATTATATCCTTACGCCTTTTTGCATGAACTTGATAAATCATGACATATTAATATTGTAAATATAGATTGTTGTGTAGAATGTGTAATGTGTCTTGATTAATCTATGGACCCAGTATGACTAGAACTTAATTCTGAGGAGTTATGGACCCGACCCCATGTAATATTGATGGACTTTCATGCCTTGTCACCATTGATAATGATTGTGACATTGACTAATAATTGATCATGCGTTCCTAGTTGGAACTAAGAGACTGGCTAGTCGTCTTATTGAAATAAATGAATGAGACACGTTCATGTAATGAACTATTGTACTCGATTAGCCGATCCCGAATATTGGTATACAGGCACATGCAGGCTTCAAAAATAATTATTTATTATTTAATTTTCTATTTATCTTACAAAGACAGCATGTGTACTTTATGGTCAAGGCATGATTATTCCGTGGTTAAATTGATTGTTGCATCACGCTATGTAAAACCTACAACCTAGTCGCACGGGTATCGTTGTAGAGTTGCGCATATCGTACCCCGTACGAAAGTACTCATTCGAATGACCATGATCCACGGCATGAAACTTCACTCAACGTAGAGACCATTAAGTTAAATAAAATAATGATGGCATGGAGAGAATGGATTTCCGAGTTCTTATATGGCAGCCCCCTTGGGACTATTAAGTGCCCGACGGGCCGGCTGGTTCCCACAGATACTGTAGATCTGTCATACGGGCAGGAAACGATATCTGATTATATTATTATACATGCTATAACGGCGGGCGTCCCGCTGGGACTCGTCTAACTACATGATTGGCGCAATTGATTGATTGAATAGACTAGCCTTGCTTGCACATAGTAAGAACTGAGGAATCCCTAATTGCATAATTCCAGGATAACTTGGGACTCATAATAGCAAGCCGTAGAATTTGATTGGCCGTTCAAGATGATTTATTTGTGTACTGTACTACTCTGTTACCTAACTGGGATGATCAGAATGTCAGGACATGACGGGCCAACTTCTGTCCTTGTTTGGTTGGGAGGTTGGTTCGAAGTGTCGTGATGTGATGTGAATCCTAGTAGCAAGCAGAGATCTATTATTATATTCTTTTACTTACTGGTTTATGTCCTTCATATCGTCCTTCCTTGTGGTACTTGCTATTAGAGGTCTAACCTCTCTGGTTTTGCATGGCCAGATTTAGAGCCGGTTCCCGAGGATCCAGCGTACTTCTACCTCCAAGATGGTCAATACTAGAGGCATGATTGCAGGAGGACTCGAGTGGGTTCCTTACTTCACCGTTCGTTTTTTTATTTACCTTTATACTTAGCCGTTTGGCACCGACATGTTAGTCGGATTGTCTTGTACTTACTTTTACATGATTGTAATTAAGTCAGACTGCAGCTGATAACAATTGTGTATACTTGCTATATCATCTGGCTATATTTTGTAAAGCCAGATCTCAAGAACATTTTGACTGAGCGTTTGGGACGCCTTACTGCTTTATCTTACATGTTCTCTATTACTGTTTCCTTGTTTGAATGATTGAGACAATAGATGTGAAATGACCATAGTAAAGACCTTTATGTAGTATGCACCCCCCTCGTCTGGTTAGACAGCATTGATCGTATTATACGGTATTCATCTATCCGTAATACGTAGCTGGCTGAGTCATTCCTCCGCTCTCCAGTATTCTGGTTCTGGGGCGTGACAAGGTTTTAGTGGTGGCCCATGCAGGTCTGATTTCAGACTTGTGGGGTGTTTTGATTTATAGGATGTCTCAATCACACATGTTTCCCCTTGATCTCCTGATTCGTTATTCTCAACTCTTGCTTGACATTCCGATATCCTTTGACTTCATTGATCCTTCATGTCCGGTCGTTTGATTGTTCTCTTGTCCCTTTTCTTAGGGGCACCTCGTCCGCACCTGTCAGAGCTGGACAACCGCAGGAGCAACATGGACCACCTGACCCTGTTGGTCAGCAACAAGGGCCAGTACTAACTCAAGAGGCTACCCAGGAAGAAGTGATAGTGGAACCAGCGGCTGGATCGCAGTATCCGGATGTTCCACCACCACCGACAGTTCCACCTACCCAAGTGGACACACCAGCCCTTCTGGAGATCATGAGAGGAATGATGGCTACTCAGCAACATCAGATGTTGGCCCAGCAGTGCATGCACACTCAGCTACAAGAGCAGAATGTGTTGCTTAACCAAGGATTGCAGACGGCTTTAGAAAGAGGAGTGAGGGCTGATTCAGGAGCATCAGCCAGGTTTTGCAAGTACAACCCCCGCCGTTTCGAGGGCACGGAGGATGCCATTTCAGCAGATGCATGGCTTAAGGATATGGAGGCTATTCTGACAGCAGCTAAGGTACCGGCAGCAGAACGTGTGGATCTAGTGAAGTTGTTACTTCAGGATCTCGCACGTGATTGGTGGGAATCAGAGGAAGTGGGCATCAGACGTCCTGTGGCTTAGGACGATTTTACAGCAAGATTCAAGACCAAGTACTATGGAGTTGTGGCGCAGTTTGAGCTACAACAGAAGTTTATCAACCTCAGGCAGGCCGGCAAGACTGTAGATGCTTATGCAGCAGAATTCTGCAGATTGAGTAGATTCGCCCCAGAGATGGTAGCAACAGAGCGCCATAGGGCCATGAGGTTTTAGCAAGGATTTCATCTTGAACTCTTGCAATTAATAGAGGGGCACAATTACCAAACTTTTGACGAAATATTAACGGCAACTCGAAGGCATGAGCTCACCATTCAGAGGCTTGTGACCAGGACTGGGGGTCAGAAGAGATCCCACAGTCAGATTGAAGGAGGAGGGGGAGCAGCGCCCCGAACAACAGCACCATCCCCTGGCATTCGTATCCACGATGTGGCGATATGAGGACTAGCACCACCCAGGCAGCAGCAGCAACAGCAACAGAGGAAGAACCAGCAACCCCCGATGGGATGCACTTATTGTGGGAAGATGGGACACACTAGAGATGTGTGTCGGACATTGAATGGACTATGTCTGATATGTGGAAATCCAGACCATCGGGTTACCACATGTCCCATGAATTCGAGGTCAGGAGGACCGGGACAGCAGTTTTTTGCTCTGCCAGCACCAGGGGCAGGCCAGTATCGAGGACCAGCAGTGGCAGTAAGGCCGTTGGCACAGCGTCCATTAGTACCGCAGGCTCAGATGTTTCGGCAGCAGGGACCACCGATGCAGCAACACCAGCATAGACCACTCCAGTATCATCAAGGAAGGGGCCAGCAGCAGCATCAGGCTAGGCCGCAGTATAGAAATCAGCAAGGAGGTCGAGGGCAAGCATTCACTCTGTCCTTGGAGGAGGCATTGGCATCGGAAGATGTTGTGGCAGGTAACATTCTCGTCGCCTCATATTCCGCAGTAGCATTGTTTGATTCGGGAGCATCCCATTCATTTATATCTGCACAATTTGCGATACGACTAGGAATGGAGTTCGAGGCATTGCCAGGGAGGTTGAATATACTCACTGGTAATGGGCTCGTAGGGGTTAGTAGAGTTATTCTAGCGTGTAGCGTTGTAGTTTGCGGGCATTTCTTACCCGTCCGGTTGATAGAATTTCCTGTTGGAAATTTCGACGTTATCTTAGGCATGGACTGGCTGAAAGACAGTCATACGACAATAGATTGTCGTAGAGGGAGTGTATCTTTTGATATTCCAGGCATGAAGAGATTCACCTTAGTCAGATCAGAGGCAACTCAACCAGAGCAGGGAATAGTAGCGGCAATGGAAGAAGTTCAGATCCAGAAGGTAGTTGAAGAATTCCTAGACATATTTCCCGAAGAACTTCCAGGACTTCCACCGGTTAGAGATATTGAGTTCAGCATAGAATTGGCACCAGGAACTAAACCGATATCAGATCGAGTTTACAGAATGGCGAATTCAGAGCAGGCCAAGATATATCAGCACATAGAGGAACTGAAGGAGAAGAAATTCATCCAAGCTAGCGTGTCACCATGGGCAGCACCAGTGGTACTTGTGGGGAAGAAGGATGGGTCATCCAGATTGTGCATTGACTACAGGAAGCTTAACGCGGCAACAGTGAAGAATAAGTACCCATTACCCAGGATCGATGACTTATTTGATCAGTTGAGCAAAGCTAGAGTTTTCTCCAAGATAGATCTTCGTTCGGGGTACCATCAGGTGAGGGTTCGGAAGGAAGATATTCCCAAGACAGCATTCAGGTCGAAATATGGGCATTATGAGTTCTTAGTAATGCCGTTTGGTTTGACCAATGCTCCAGCAATATTCATGGATTTGATGAACCGCATCTTTATGCCATACTTAGACCAGTTTGTCGTTGTATTTCTTGACGACATACTCGTGTACTCTGCTAGTGAAGAGGAGCATGAAGACCACCTCAGGAAAGTGTTGCAGGTTCTGAGAGAGAACCAGTTGTATGCCAAGCTCAGCAAGTGTGAGTTTTGGTCGGATCACATTTCATTTTTGGGTCATATCATATCAGGAGCTGGAGTAGCAGTAGATCCCAGGAAGATAGAAGCAGTAGAAAGTTGGCCAGTACCCAAGACCGTAGCAGATGTACGGAGTTTTTTGGGATTGGCAGGATATTACAGAAGGTTTGTGTCAGATTTTGTAAAGCTTTCAGCGCCCATGACCCGCTTGACCCGGAAGGATGTGCCATTTGATTGGTCGGCAGAATGTCAGGCATCATTCGAGACTTTGAAGCAGAAGTTGATATCAGCACCTATTCTTACGTTGCCAATTGGACCCGGAGGTTTTACAGTATATTATGATGCGTCAGGTAAGGGACTTGGATGTGTCCTTATGCAACATGAGAAGGTGATAGCATATGCATCTAGGCAGCTTCGGGACCACGAGAAGAATTACCCAACTCATGATTTGGAGTTAGCAGCAGTAGTGTTTGCTCTGAAGTTATGGAGGCATTACTTATATGGTGACCGAGTGGAGATGTACACAGATCATAAAAGTCTGAAGTACATCTTTACTCAGAAGGAGCTGAACATGAGGCAGAGAAGATGGTTGGAATTGATCAAGGATTATGACGTGGAGCTTCAGTATCATCCAGGCAAGGCTAATGTAGTAGCAGACGCTCTTAGCAGGAGAGGCGGCACATTTATGTTGACAACACAGAAGCATATCTTAGAAGACCTTCAGGAGATGGGCATCGAAGTTATATTTTCTAGTGATGTAGGAGTTCTAACAAGTCTGCAAGTTCAATCCGACTTGGTAGACAGGATCAAGGCAGCTCAGGCACAAGACCCAAGGATTCAGAAGCTTAGGGCAAAATGTGAGCCAGGACTCAGGAAGGAGATGAGAATTCATGAAGATGGTACACTTAGGTTCGGATCGCGTTTATGTGTGCCTAGTGGAGATATCAGACAGGAGATTATGGCAGAAGCTCACAGTTCTCAATATTCTATTCACCCTGGGGGAACCAAGATGTACCAAGATATCAAGCAGCATTTCTGGTGGAACGGAATGAAGAGGGAGGTAGCTAGATTCGTTTTCCGTTGCTTGGTATGTCAGCAAGTGAAGGCAGAACAGCAGAGGCCAGCTGGGTTATTACAACCGCTTCCTATTCCGGAATGGAAGTGGAAACACATCACAATGGACTTTATGACCGGTTTACCGAGATCACCAAGTGGTAAGGATGCTATTTGGGTAATAGTAGATCGGCTTACGAAGGTAGCACATTTTCTTCCTTCCAGAGTAGGGCAATCTACAGAAAAGTTAGCAGAGTTATATATGCAACAGATAGTCAGGCAGCATGGAGTCCCTGTCAGTATTGTGTCGGATCGGAATACCCGTTTTACATCATATTTTTGGAAGAGCTTACATCATAGTCTGGGTACCAAGTTAAGATTTAGCACGGCTTACCATCCGCAGACGGATGGGCAATCAGAAAGAACGATTCAGACTTTAGAAGACATGTTGCGAGCTTGCACTTTAGATTTTGGAGGATCTTGGGAGAGCCACCTGCACTTAGTTGAGTTTTCATACAACAATAGTTATCAAGCCAGTATCCAGATGGCGCCATTCGAAGCACTATATGGTAAGAAGTGCAGATCACCGCTTGCATGGGATGATATCGGAGAGAGGAAAATGTTAGGCCCAGAAATGATTGTTCAGACGGTTGAAGTGGTTAAGGGAATTAGAGAGCGACTTCGAGTTGCGCAGGACAGGTATCGTCATTGGGCGGACCAGCATCGTAGGCCGTTAGAGTTCTCTGTTGGGGACCACGTATTCTTGCGGATCTCACCTACTCGTGGGGTCATTAGATTTGGCGTTTGCGGGAAATTGAGTCCGCGGTACGTGGGCCCATTCGTTATTCTTGATCGGATAGGCGATGTTGCTTATCGTTTATCCCTCCTACCTTCGTTACGAGAGGTGCATGACGTGTTTCATGTATCTCAATTACGTAGGTATGTATCAGACCCAAGCCATGTCCTCGATTATTCTGAGCTGGTTGTTGGTACCAACCTGTCTTACGAGGAACAGCCTGTGTCCATTTTGGACCGAAAAGAGAAGATACTCAAGAACCGAACAATTAGTCTTGTCCATGTTGCTTGGGGTCATCACTCCTTGGGAGAGTCAACGTGGGAACGTGAGGATGATATTCGATTACGGTATCCACACCTGTTTGACTCACAAGGTATATCTCTTTCTGTATACCTTGATTGTCTTGATTTTTCATGCTTATCGCCTTATGGATAGAACTACTTGATATCGTAGATTGATGGATTTACTTATATAGTACTTGCTTTTGATATGGTAAAATGATTGCTTGCTCACTAGAATTGCTTGTATTAGTTTAGCTCTGATATTTCTATCCGGCTTGGATTTGAAATTCCGAGGACGGAATTTTTCTAAGGTGGGTAGAGATGTCACTCCCCGTTCCCGAAATGCGTATTTTTATATATGAACAACTCATGTGTATTTATTTAGTATTTATCATGTATTATTCTGTATTTAAATTCCTTTAGTTTTATGTTAATTAATTATCTGCTCTTTAAAATTTTCATGTTAATTATTTCCTGCAATTTTATTTCTGCAATTATATTTCTGTAATTTTATTTCCTACATTTTATTTGCTGCTTTAGTCTTATTGGGTTTCGGTTTGCTGAATCCCCTTAAACCCGGCCCAACACCCCACCTACCACCACTCCCCCTATTTAAAGCTTCCATCCCTCTCTCTCTCTCCTCATTACTTCATTCTCACCATTACTTCTTCTTCTTCCTCTCATTACTCCCCACCACCTACCAGCAGCAGGAGAAGGCAAGTGCAAACTTGCTTCTCAATCACCCATTTTTATGGTTCATTTGCCTTCTTCTCGTGATTCCAAGAGAGATTAGTTCTTAGCATTTTTGATTTCTCCGGCTGGTTTTCTCTAGATCTAAGTTGTAGTATTTCGGCTGTTCATGGGTTCTTAGTCCATCAACTTTGGGTGTATTTCTCTGGCACTGGAGCGAAGGCTCCATAGTACTTAGAGTTCGGGAAATGTTGTACGCACACGTTCTTACGTGCTCGCGTAAAACATCAGCCCAGTCACGCACGCGTCTTTACGTGTTTGCGTGTATTTTCAGTCACGCACACGTCTGTACGTGTCTGCGTGTATTTTCAGTCCCGCACACGTCTGTACGTGTCTGCGTGTATTTTTAGTCACGCTCACGTTCTCATGAGCGTGCGTGTATTTTTTAGTCACGCTAACGTTCTCATGAGCGTGCGTGTATTTTCAGTCACGCACACATCCATGAGCGTGCGTGTATTTTAGTCACGCACATCCTTGCATGCGTAGATTTTTTGTCACCTTTTCACGCTCACTAGAGTCTGCGTGAATTTCCCTTCACGCTCACGCTGTGCTTGCTTGCGTGACTTTTTACGCTCACGCTTGCCAGCGTGTATCACTTTTCACGCTCACTATTCACGCCCATTTTCCACGCTCACCCCAGCTAGACTTAGCGTGACTTTTGGCCTTAGCATAGATTTGTTGGCGTGACTTCTTGACCTGGGTGTTTTAATTGTCTTATAATTATTCATTTAATGATGGCATGATAATTCTTCTATTATATCCTTACGCCTTTTTGCATGAACTTGATAAATCATGACATGTTAATATTGTAAATATGGATTGTTGTGTAGAATGTGTCATGTGTCTTGATTAATCAATGGATACCCAGTATGACTAGAACTTAATTCTGAGGAGTTATGGACCCGACCCCATGTAATATTGATGGACTTTCATGCCTTGTCACCATTGATAATGATTGTGACATTGACTAATAATTGATCATGCGTTCCTGGTTAGAACTAAGAGACTGGCTAGTCGTCTTATTGAAATGAATGAATGAGACACGTTCATGTAATGAACTATTGTACTCGATTAGCCGATCCCGAATATTGGCATACAGGCACATGCAGGCTTCAAAAGTAATTATTTATTATTTAATTTTCTATTTATCTTACAAAGACAGCATGTGTACTTTATGGTCAAGGCATGATTATTCCGTGGTTAAATTGATTGTTGTATCACGCTATGTAAAACTTACAACCTAGCCGCACGGGTATCGTTGTAGAGTTGCGCATATCGTACCCCGTACGAAAGTACTCATTCGAATGACCATGATCCACGGCATGGAACTTCACTCAACGTAGAGACCATTAAGTTAAATAAAATAATGATGGCATGGAGAGAATGGATTCCCGAGTTCTTACATGGCAGCCCCTTGGGACTATTAAGTGCCCGACGGGCCGGCTGGTTCCCACAGATACTGTAGATCTGTCACACGGGCAGGGAACGATATCTGATTATATTATTGTACATGCTATAACGGCGGGCGTCCCGCTGGGACTCGTCTAACTACATGATTGGCACAATTGATTGATTTGATAGACTAGCCTTGCTTGCACATAGTAAGAACTGAGGAATCCCTAATTGCATAATTTCAGGATAACTTGGGACTCATAATAGCAAGCCGTAGAATTTGATTGGCCGTTCAAGATGATTTGTTTGTGTACTGTACTACTCTGTTACCTAACTGGGATGATCAGAATGTCAGGACATGACGGGCCAACTTCTGTCCTTGTTTGGTTGGGAGGTTGGTTCGAAGTGTCGTGATGTGATGTGAATCCTAGTAACAAGCAGAGATCTATTATTATATTCTTTTACTTACTGGTTTATGTCCTTCATATCGTCCTTCCTTGTGGTACTTACTATTAGAGGTCTAACCTCTCTGGTTTTGCATGGCCAGATTTAGAGCCGGTTCCCGAGGATCCAACGTACTTCTACCTCCAAGATGGTTAATACTAGAGGCATGATTGCAGGAGGACTCGAGTGGGTTCCTTACTTCACCGCTCGTTTTGTTATTTACCTTTATACTTAGCCGTTTGGCACCGACATGTTAGTCGGATTATCTTGTACTTACTTTTACATGATTGTAATTAAGTCAGACTGCAGCTGATAACAATTGTGTATACTTGCTATATCATCTGGCTATATTTTGTAAAGCCAGATCTCAAGAACATTTTGACTGAGCGTTTGGGACGCCTTACTGCTTTATCTTACATGTTCTCTATTACTGTTTCCTTGTTTGAATGATTGAGACAATAGATGTGAAATGACCATAGTAAAGACCTTTATGTAGTATGCACCCCCCTCGTCTGGTTAGACAGCATTGATCGTATTATACGGTATTCATCTACCCGTAATACGTAGCTGGCTGAGTCATTCCTCCGCTCTCTAGTATTCTGGTTCTGGGGCGTGACAGCAGGGGTAGGGGGAGGGGGACAGGGAGGGGGGAGGGGGGGCAGGGGAGGGTTGGGGTGGGTGCAGGGGTAGGGGGAGGGGGGCAGGGGAGGGTGCAGGAATCGGTATCGGACTATATGTATACAATGTATATACATGTATATATACTCACACACTTACATACACACACAAATACATATATACTCACACACTTACATACACACACAAATATATATGTATACATGTATATATATATACTCACACACTTACATACACACACAAATACATATATAAATATATATGTATACAATGTATATACACCAAGGTTCACAATATCGGTATCGGAATCGGTATCGGACTATTCCTATGAGTATTGGTATCGGCGATATCGGTAGTATCGGCGGTATCGTATCGGAGTATCGGACTTTGGTATCGGAAAACCAATAATTATTAATAAATTATTTACATTTAAAAATATATATTTTATACATTTAGGCATAATTTTAAGTATTTCAGCATTATTTCTTAGTAGTTTTGAAATTATATAAAATAGTAGTCACCCTTACCGATTGGTTTTGCCAAATTGACCGGAACAAAGCCCCCCAATTTTGGTTATCGGTCAATATTTGGTATCGGTCTGTATCGGATCGGAACATGCCAAATCGTATCGGTATCGGCCGTAGGTTGACTAAGGTTGACTATTTTGACTGAAAGTCAAAGTAGAGTCAACATCTGACCTAGATTGGACTAAGAGTTGACAAAGTCAACTGTAGGTCAACCCTTGACCTAGTTTGACCTTGTTTGACTTTGTTTGACTTAGCTTGATCTTGTTTGACTTTGTTTGACTTAGTACAGCTTAGTTTGACCTAGATTGCATATCATTGTTATTAGTAACTGTCCGCTACTAATGTGTGTCCCATAATAAGACATAATATACGAATTTGTGCCTGTTGGATAATGTGTGTCCATCTTTGCAGAATTATTTCCAAATGGATATGAATTACTACTTGCGGAATCGTTCATGGATGTAAAATCGTCGTCCTGATGATATGTGTGGTGTGCGGGATGAATACATAGCGGGAGTAGAGCAGTTCCTGCAGTTTGCTAAGGCGTTCCCTCAGTACATGGACGGCACCAAAATTAAGTGTCCGTGTGTGAAATGTCATAACGTGAAATATTATCCAGAAGTGGAAGTGACATATCATTTGTACTCGAGGGGTTTCACGCCTAATTACTATCAGTGGACCGCACACGGAGAACTTGTGTCTTTAGCATCAGAGCCGGAGCCTTACGTTGAGCCGTATATGCAAGCGGGACCTAATTTTGTTTCAGATAATCATGCATACGACGACGGGTGCATGAACATGGTTTTCGACGCTGCGATGCCTAGTTTCGTTCATGATGCACCTGAGGAGGCACCGAACGCCGATACTGCACAGTTCATGGAGTTGCTAGAGAATGCAAGGACTCCATTGTATCCTGGTTGTGAGGATCATTCACCGATGTAGGTGGTTACAAGACTGTTGAGCATTAAGTCAGATTTTAACATGTCGCAAGAATGCTACAACCGAGTGTTGGAGTTGATTATAGAGATCTTGCCGGCGGGTGCTAAGTTGCCTAAAGACTTCTACCGGTCTAAGAGGTTGGTGAGATCGCTCTGGATGGGATACGAAAAAATCGATTCCTGTCGCAATGGGTGCATACTGTACTACAAAGACGACAAGGACGCAGATGTGTACAGATTTTGTGGTGCTGATCGCTATAAGACAACTAGTACATGAAGGTCTACCGGTGCAAGAAGACCGACCTATTCAATGCACTACTTGCCTTTAACGCCGCGGTTGCAAAGATTATTTATGGTGAAAGAGACGGCCGAAAATATGAGTTGGCACATGCGAGAACAGATTGAAGGAGTGTTGGATCACCCATCCGATGGAGAAGCGTGGAAGCACTTTGATCGAGTGTATCCTGATTTTGCTTCAGATCCGCGTAATGTCAGGTTGGGACTATCTTCTGACGGTTTTACTCCTTTTGGTCTTTCGGGATCCCAGTATTCGTGCTGGCCTGTGATTGTCACTCCGTATAACCTACCACCTTGGATGTGCATGAAGACTCAGTACATGTTTCTAACCGTTATAATTTCTGGTCCGAACAATCCCTAGAGGAACATTGACGTGTACTTACAGCCTTTGATAGATGAGTTGAATCAGTTATGGGAAGTAGGCGCTAACACGTACGATGTTTCCTGGAAGCAAAATTTTCAGATGAAGGCAACCCTTATGTGGACCATCAACGACTTTTCGGCCTATGGAATGTTATCTGGATGGAGCACTCATGGCCGTCTCTCATGTCCGTATTGCATAGACCGTAGTAAGGCTTTCCGCTTGAAACATGGAGGAAAACCGTACTTCTTTGATTGTCATCGACAATTTCTGCCAAAAGATCATCCGTTCAGAAGGAACAGGAATGTATTCCGTACCGGCGTTGTAGAGAAGGGTGATCCACCGCCAAGGTGGTGCGGAGCCACGATATGGGAGGAGGTTAAAAATTTTCCAAGTGCTATCGAAGATCCTACAACTGGGTACAAGTGCGATGGATTTGGTAGAGATCATAACTGGACAAAGAGGAGCATATTCTAGGATCTGCCATACTGGAGTACCAATCTGATCAGACATAATCTTGATGTCATGCATATTGAGAAGAATGTGTTTGATAACATAATTAATACTGTGATGGATGTAAAGGAAAAAACGAAAGACAATCCCAAGGCAAGGTTGGACTTAGAAGAAATATGTAAATGCCCTGCGTGCATTTGATACAGCAGAATGGAAAACAGTTCCTGCCGAAGTCAATTTTCTTGCTGGACAAGGAGGATAAAGTGAGACTTTGTCGGTGGATCCAGGGCCTAAAATTTCCTGACGGATATGTGTCAAATCTGAGAAGATGTGTCGATCCGAAGGAAAACAAATTGACGGGTATGAAGAGCCACGACTGTCACGTATTCATGGAGAGGTTAATTCCGATTGCATTTCGGGAATTCTTACCGCAGGCAGTTTGAGATCCATTGACGGAGCTTAGCATATTCTTCAGGGATCTTTGTTCTAAGAAATTGCTCATTGATCGTCTAGAAAAGCAAGAGAAGGACATTGCGGTAACACTATGCAAGCTAGAGAGGGTATTTCCTCCTGGATTCTTCGACTCTATGGAGCATTTGCCGATTCATCTATCCTATGAGGCACGTGTTGGTGGACCCGTCGAATATCGATGGATGTACCCGTTCGAGCGACATTTGAATCACCTAAAAAGAAAGGTGAAAAATAAGGCACGGGTCGAGGATTCTATTTGTGAAGCCTATGTTTTCGAGGAGATTATAAACTTTTGTTCGATGTATTTCAAGCCTCATGTTGCAACTAATAGAACGAGAGCTTCCAGAAACGACGACGGAGATCATGAAAGTAATGATACAATACTGAAGGTATTCAATGCTCCAGGAAAGCCATCGGGTAAAATAAAGAAGAGATATCTGAACGATGATGGGCTAAGGGCTGCTCAGGTATATGTACTACTCAACTGCGACGAGGAGGAAGTAGAAAAACTGGAGGGGTAAGTAAATAATACGTCTACATTATTTTAATAGTGTTGAGAATAATACTATTACATTAATTGCACGATGTTATTTTCAGCATATTTAATGATGATGTGAGGTCAGGTAGGCCACACATAACAGAAGAAGAACTAGAACAAGAAATGAGGCATTATTTTCCATCATGGTTGAGTGCATATGTAAGACTTGAGAACTCTGTAATTATCTTTCTGTATATGCACTTGATTTAGAATGAGCTTAATTGCTTCTTTCATGGTATTTAGGTCGATCGTCCATACGCAAGACTTGAGAATGAGTCTATTAGAACGCTAGCCAAGGGACCAATTTATGCTGCAAAAATATGGCTAAGCTACTGTGTTAATGGGTTTAGGTTCAAGTCAACAACTTGCCCGATCAGAGACAACTTTGTGGATCTCGACTCCACCAAAAATAGCTGTTTGTGTATCAGATCTTCGAACTACAAAGATGTTGATACGGGCAACGATTTCTATGGCGTGCTACGGGAGATCGTGGAGCTGACATATAGTTATGGAATAGAGCCTGCTAAGATTGTGTTATTCAGGTGTGATTGGTTCGATCCGATTGAAGGTCAGGGTTGGAAAGTAGACAAGCACGGTCTTGTTGATATAAACTATCGGCGTCGATATCAAGTCTATGAACCATTTGTCCTATCAAGTCAGGCTCAGCTCGTGTACTTCACAAGTTATCCTAAACGGAAAACAACAAGGTCGGACTGGTGGGTAGTATGCAAGACCAAAGCTAGAAATACCTTTGAGGTTGACGATATAGCTTATCAAGAGGATGAACTACCTCTTGTAACAAATATTATAGAAGTGGACACGACGGAAGTTCCTCATTACACATCTAATTGTGTAGAAGAAGTAGAATTATCTGAAGAGGAAGATGCGGATGAAAGTAAAGATGTAGAGGAGGAAGAAGAAGAAGAAGAAGAAGAAGAAGAAGAAGAAGAAGAAGAAGAAGAAGAAGAAGAAGAAGATGAGCTAAACGAACTAGATGAATTTTCAGAAGAGGATTAAAATCTGTGATGTCTATCATATAAATATGTATTTTTGTAATAATAAATCTGTGACACTTTAGTGACACTTTTATCTGTGACCATGATATTTTTCAAAAATCTGTGATGTCTATCATATAAATATGTATTTTTGTTTTATTGTCATATGTTATTATCAGGTATGACTAGACCAGGAGGACGACGCGGAGGATATTACATTAGGCAGTCCAGTCAACCTCGGCCTAGGGATGGAGGGGGCTGTTCCGTACCCTCATCCTCATCTCCGAGTACGCCAGTGTACCATTCTGTTCTCGGTCCATTACCGGGACAGGGCAGTTCCAGCAGGTTGCAGAGTCCTTCCTCGTCGTCCAGCCTTCCTGATCCCGTGTCCAGCATCCCTGATATCCCGTCCAGCATTCCTCCTGTCGACGGCTCTATGGGGGAAGCCGACGCCGAGCATATGGAGGCCGGCGATCAGACTGAACCTGCCCAGGCAGGAGGTGAGAGCGACCCTCCATGCGCTCCCCCGGGCGAGACGCGTTTGGAGATTTGGACGGATGGGCCTATGAAGTAAGTTAATTAATTAATATATAATTCTCAAATGATTATATGTACATATATGTTCATGAAAATTTTTTATTGTATAGATATCGGCCTTCTGTAGTACAGAGACAGCTGGGGCTATTTCTGAGGCAGAACTATGGTGGGCCTTGGCTCAACTACTCAGATGCTCCCGTAGATAGGAAGGCCTTTTGGTTCGCCCACTTCAAGGTAAAAAAATTGTTTATTTTTAAATTTTAATAATCATTTGTGTATATTATACAACTTTTGTATTTTACTTCTTGTAGAGGACCTATTTCTATCCACCACACCGGGCGACGAGGATCGAGGGCCAATTTCCTGCCGTCGCAGCCAAGCTCATCCGTGATGCGATCGACGACAGAAGCGTCATGATCGCGCCGGACGTCCGATCCATGGTTGGATCACGCCAGATCAGTGGGCTGCGATGAAGGCTAGATTCAGCGAGCCCAAGTACCAGGAGCGGTCTGAGAAGGCCAAGGTGGCGCGGTCGAGCGCCGGTAAGTGGTGTGGTGGCTCCATTCCGATGACGGAGCATTTTCGTCGTCTGGTACATTTCCTATGATGGACATTAATTTATATATAGTTCGATATAGAATATTTAATACTAATAATAGATAATATATTTTAACAGGTAAAAAAGGGTGAGGACCCGAACATGGTGACCGTCTTCCTGGTCACACATCGGAGGGCTGGGGAGTTCATTGACGAGAGGGCGACGCAGACATATGTACGTTCTATTCTTTATATTAATTTACTATAACTTAGAAAACATGAAAATAGATATCAATATAGACTTTAGCAAACACTTACACGTTAGCAAACGTGTTCTAGGCCGAGTTTGTTTGGCTACAGCAGGAGGCGGCTGCTGCTGCTAGTGCGCCAGCAGAGGGAGGGGCTGGTACTTCCTTCCAACTGCCTACAGCTCCATCGCAGGACGAGCTCTGGATGACCGCCGTTGGCGGTCTTTAGAAGGGTACGTACTACGGTACGGGATCCTACGATGCGTATTTGGCTTCGGAGTCATCCCGGGCCCCCTCTGTCAGTGCGCAGTCTCCGGCTTCGCAGGCGTCGTCACGAGTTGGAAATATCCTTCGTCAGATCGAGGAGCTGCGTCGCGAGTTGTAGCAGCAGATTTTTGATGCGGTCGAGCGACGATCCGACCCTCCGATCATCACCGGACGATTTGATGCGGTCGAGCGCAGTATATAGGAGCTGATGAGTCTGCATCAGGCTACAGCTGCCAGCTTGCAGACGCTCACCGAGTCTACGCAGCGCACAGAGCGTAGTCAGGTCGAGCTGGAGGGATCATAGAGGAGCACGTCTGTCTCACTCACTCAGGTTTCGGCTTCGCTTGAGGCGAGTACTGAGAGGGTGGTGAGTACCCTTGCTGCGCATGGTGAGCGACTGCGAGAGCTGGAGCAGATACGTCCTCCCGGTCTATCGACGGCGTCGACTCCAGACACTGCTCTGCCTCCGGCGCCGACTTCAGACATTGCACTGCCTCCTACTGCCCCTACGGTACAGCTCACCTAGGAGCAGTATGACTACATTCTATCCCAGTTGCGCTGCAGGGGTCCGCAGTGATTTTATTGGTTTTTTTATGACTTGTATGTATTGGCCCTATGGGCAAATTGTTTATTCATACACTGTTGTTTATACACTTGGTGGGAGACTTTTTATCATCTTCCATTTTTATTTGACTCTACTGGATGTTTGTGAGGATGTGTGTCTGTGATATTTACTTTGCACTGCCTCCTGTTTTTCTTATGATATTTACTTTGTGATATCTGCGACGGGGATGACAAATATACCTACGCTGGGTTATAAGCGATGATCTGATATACAAAGGAGGTGCTGCTGAAATTTTAAAAAAATATATTGTGTATTTTTGTTATGATGTGTGTCTGTATTTACAGTGAATGTCACTACCAAAATACGCTCATTTAGCGACGGCAATTTAGCGACGGATTTATTCCGTCGGTATTAGCGACGGGTTCGTGGCCGCTCAGCGACTGATTACCGACCACAAACATTTGCCATTTTTTATTTTAATTTTAGGGGCAGGAAAGGTCGCACATCCGTCGCTAGTGTGTCGGTGTTATAGCGACGGATATTCGGTCGTCGCCACGTAGTCGTTTATTTGGCGGGAATTGTGTATATAATTGGCGGGACATATCTTCGACTACGTAGCGACGGATATTCAGTCGGATAATCAATAATAGCGACTATAGGGCGACGGATATTTCGTAGTCGCCATTCCGTCGCTAAATTAGCGTTCCAGACTTAAATGAAAAGGCGGGGGGAACTTTTGGCATTCCTTCCAAATTCACTCTCTCTCCTCTCTCTCTCTCTCTCGTCGGTGTCGGTTTCGGTGATCGGCGTCGGTGTCGTCGTCGGCATCGACGTACTCTCATCTCTCTCTCCCGAAGGTAATCCCTCCTCTCTCTCTCTCTCGATCTCTCTCTCTCTCTCTCGATTATAGGGTCTGGGCGGCGCGATCGGGGCTGGGCCGTCCGTGGCTTGGCGGCTGGCTTGGGTCGGGGACTGGGCGGTGGGCTTGGGGCGGAGGCGTCGGGGTCTGGGAGGCGGGCTTGGGGTTGGGGCGTCGGGGGCTGGGCGGGGGCGTCGGGGTCTGGGAGGCTGGCTTGGGGTTGGGGCGTCGGGGGCTGGACGGCTGGCTTGGGTTGAGGTCTGGGAGGCGGGTGGGCTTGGGGCGGCGGGCTGGGCGGTGGGCTTGGGGTTGGGGCGTCGGAGGCTGGGCGGCTGGCTTGGGTCGGGGGCGTCGGGGGCTGGGCGGGGGCGTCGGGGTTGGGGCGGCTGGCTTGGGGCGGGGGCATCGGGGGCTGGGCGGCTGGCTTGGGACGGGGGCGTCGGGGGCTGGGCGGCTGGCTTGGGTTGGGGGCTGGGCAGTAGGCTTGGGGCGGCGGCGTCGGGGGCTGGGCGGCTGGCTTTGGACGGGGGCGTCGGGGGCTGGGCGGCTGGCTTGGGTTGGAGGCTGGGCGGCTAGCTTGGGTTGGGGGCTGGGCGGCTGGCTTGGGTTGGGGGCTGGGCGGCTGGCTTGGGGCGGGTACGTCGGGGCTATTTACAACCGACCCACACCCATAAGCACTCTTCATATATATATGCAACCGAACTACTGGGCGGCGGGATTGGGGCGGCGGGCTTTGGTCGGGGGCGGCGGGTGGCTTTGCTTCTCAAATTCATCTGAGTTTATATATTGGCTAAATAATGTGTTATCCATATTGGGTGTTCCATTAGTTTGGTGGTGTTTGGATTAGTAAATGTGAATATATATGGGGTTTGGATTCATGGTGTATATGTTCACTGTCTCAAGGACAGTACGAGTTCTATCAGTTGTGTGCTTCTGTATAGATGTATATATCTATACATCTAGCTGTGATATACATATGTGTATGTGACAATCTCAGTTAGCGACGGACTAGTTACCGGTTAGCGACGGATATTTCCAGCTCCATTAATTGCATTAATCTACGGTACGACATGGTGACGGATATTTCCTGCAGCCATTCGACTGGCGAGACAGAAACTATGTTGCCGTAGATAAAGTTGCCTGTCCTCCGACCCTCATCCCTCGGCAATGATGATACGATAACCCATCACTATATCTTATATTGTAGTAGATGATCTCTTAGTATTACATTAGTGAGTTCATCTTGATTCTGTTACGTACGTCCTTCAGATACTAGATACGATAAGATTAACATATACTACACGATATGTATACAGAATATAGATGATTCACACTAATGTATGCTAGAATGAATCTTGGGTTGTGTTCTGAGCCATCCGTTCTCACACTTAAAACACATAGGAATTAGTAGTGTGAGAGCGCCGGAGAGAGTGAGAGCGCCGGAGGAGGGGAGGAGAGAGAGAGAGTAAAATGGTACGACATGGTGAAGTAGTACTGTATTTTGGCTCCAGTTCCAGCTCCATTTGATCTACGGTACGACATGGTGATCAGGACAAAGTCTCTGCAGCCATTCGACTGGCGAGGCAGAAACTATGTAGCCGTAGATAAAGTTGACTGTCTTCCGACCCTCATTCCTCGGCAATGATGATACGACAACCTATCACTATATCTTATATAGTAGTAGATGATGTCTTAGTATTACATTATGTGAGTTCATCTTGATTCTGTTACGTTCTTCAGATACTAGATACGATAAGAACATATACTACACCATATGTACAGAACATAGATGATTCACACTAATGTATGCTTGAATGAATCTTGGGTTGTCTTCTGAGCCATCCGTTCTCACACTTGACAAAAAATCGAATTTTTTATACTTTATCGGCTTTCAAAAATGTACTCAAATTACATGATGGTTCCTTTAGTTAGCTTGCTTATGTTACAATTATATTATTTGTGACTATCGATCTTACCAGATGGCACCCATGACCCGAGGAGCGGCACGTCGTTTGAAGAAAACAGTGAATGCTGAGGTGGCTCCTCCTACAGTTGAGGAGGAAGTGGCACCGGTTGCTAGTGAACCGGGAGTTCTATTCATCCAGCACCGGTAGCTAGTGAGACCGAGAGTTCTCTTGATGCAGTCCTTGCAAGGGACGACATCTCTCCTCGCGCCAAAAATCTCGCTTTTTCGAGGTGGATGCGTGAACGTATCACTGAGCGTTTGCGTGAGCAGCGTGGTTCTCATTAGCTATTAGTACTTATTTGTATTGGACTATTGGTATTGGGTTATTTTTGTATTAGACTATTTGTATTGGACTACTTATTGAGTTGTTTTTGTATTAGACTATTTGTACTGTCCTCCGACCCTCATCCCTCGGCAATGATGATACGACAACCAACAAGAGAGAATATTAGATCCATCTCAGTATGACGTATACTCTGAGAGATCACTCTTACAAGAATGATATCAGTAGTGAGATTGAGTGCTGAAGGAGATATTATCAGAGTATACGTCCTACTCAGATTGGTCTCCCACCGTTACTAATTTTTTCTTACAACATGGTGGATGTGCTCCGTCAACAGAATCTTGCTCCGAACCAAAACTTTGCCCCGAAGCTCAAGTAGACATCCTTCGTGTAGAGCTCGAGTGAGAGGTTTCTGACAGCATGGTGGTCTCATTTGTCAAAGTATTCGTGCTCATCCCACATTGGTTGTGGGACGAGCACGGATACTTTGACAAAGGAGACCACCTTGCTGTCAGGAACCTCTCACTCGAGCTCTACACGAAGGATGTCCACTTGAGCTCCGGGGCAAAGTTTTGGCTCGGAGCCAGATTCTGTTGACGGAGCACATCCACCATGCTATTAGAAAAAAATAGTAACGGTGAGAGACCCATCTGAGTAGGACGTATACTCTGATAGTATCCCCTCCAACACTCAATCCCACTACTGATATCATTCTTGTAAAGGTGATCTCTCAGAGTATACGTCCTACTCAGATGGATCTCTCAGAGTATCCTCTTCGGTTGGTTGTGTTCTGAGCCATCCGTCCCAGGGATTTGATTCTGTATTTTGGTTTCTGTATTTTGGCTCCAGCTCCATTTGTATTTGATCTACGGTATGACATGGTGATCAGGACATAGTCCCTGCAACCATTCGACTGGCGAGGCAGAAACTATGTAGCCGTCGATAAAGTTGCCTGTCCTCCGACCCTCATCCTTCAGCAATGATGATACGACAACCTATCACTATATCTTACATAGTAGTAGATGATGTCTTAGTATTACATTATGTGAGTTCATCTTGATTCTGATACGTTCTTCACGATAATTGATGTCTATTTTATATTAATTTGGTTTGGTCTATATGATTCTTGGATAATTGGCGTGCATTAAATTCGTATGTGCATATTTGGTCTATGTGATTCTTGGATAATTGGTGTGCATTATATATTGGTTTGGTTTATGCATATTTTTTCAGCTCCATTTGCATTAGTCCCTACAGCCATTCGACTGGCGAGGCAGAAACTATGTAGCCGTAGATAAAGTTGCCTGTCCTCCGACCCTCATCCCTCGGCAATGATGATACGACAACCTATCACTATATCTTATATAGTAGTAGATGATGTCTTAGTATTACATTAGTGAGTTCATCTTGATTCTGTTACGTCCTTCAGATACTATATACGATCAGAACATAGATGATTCACACTAATGTATGCTAGAATGAATCTTGACTTGTGTTCTGAGCCATCCGTTCTGATACTTGGCAATTAAGTCATTCGACTGGTGAGGCAGCAACTATATATAAGGCTACTTGCATGTTCTTCCAACTTTAAATTACAAGATTACTACATTTGGTTACATAAATCACTAACCTCATTGCGGCCAATGTTTACAGTCTTGGTCTCAACTGTCTTCGATTCTATGATCCCATGCTTTCGGAAAATAGACAACGCAGACTCCATGGAATAGAATGGCCTTACATGCAAATCGTCTGTGATTATGTATCCTTTCCCTCCTTTCACAAACACGCCATCCTTGTTGCCTCCATCTGCAACCCCCTCCCACGCAATATCCTCATCCATTGCCTTACCACAGGGACATCGAGCGCCAATAACCGAACTATACAGACGGTGAGTCTTGGTGTAGCACTCAAATGTGGGGCATCCGTAAATTCGTCGAGGTTTTAAATTATCGACTTTGAGTTTTAAACCCTCACGTAGCCTTTCTGCTTCACTTCTAGGGTCGAGCAGCATCTTCTTGCAAGCTTCGGTCTCCAGGTACTTAGTGTCAAGATTCTGGACGCTTTCGTAGAGCATGTCAACGCATCCTAGCGTCAATTTCCTGTCGAGTAAATTGACGCTAGGATGCGTTGACATGTTCTACGAAAGCGTCCAGAATCTTGACACTAAGTATCTGGAGACCGAAGCTTGCAAGAAGATGCTGCTCGACCCTAGAAGTGAAGCAGAAAGGCTACGTGAGGGTTTAAAACTCAATGTCGATGATTTAAAACCTCGGCGAATTTACGGGTGCCCCACATTTGAGTGCTACACCAAGACTCACCGTGATGAGGTTAGTGATTTATTTAACCTAAGACATGTGATCATAGAATCGAAGACAGTTGAGACCAAGACTGTAAACATTATGTAACTTCATCTAGAATAAATTTTGGATTGTGTTCTGAGCTATTCGTTCCCATACTTGACAATTAAGCATGTGAAATAGAACTGATTATGTTTAGTTTGTCTTACGATACAGATTTTCACATCCAAATTGAAATGGATCGTTACTTTGTTGTTCATACATGGATGTACTAGCGGATCAACCTCCTGGACCGTAGGTACTTATAAGTATTGACCGTGTCGAATTAGTATCGATCTATCGTTTTGGTATGGACCGTATCGGTTGGTATTGGCCTTAGCGAATTGGTATCGTCCTATCCGATATGTATCGGCCGTATAGCCATTAAGTCATATTGGCCTTATCGATTTGGTATCGGTCATATCCGATAGGTATCGGCCGTGTTGGATTATTATATACCATTTCGGATTAGTATCGTTGAAGGTTTAGTAACAAGTGTACTTGGATTTCTCTCTTCTAGAGCTAGATTACCATTGCAAGAGAGTCACGAGAGCGTAGATGGCCAGTTACAGAACATACATACTTCCTTTTCAATCTCGCTTTTCCTGATGGAAAATGAAGTATGTATGTTACTGTAACTGGCCAATCACGATATGGTGATTCTCTTGCAATGGTATTCTAGCTCGAGAAGAGAGAAATTCAAGTACAGTTGTTACTAAACCTTCCACGATACTAATCCGAAATAGTCTATACTAATCCAGCACGGCCGATACCTATCGGATATGACCGATACCAAATCGATAAGACCAATATGAATCCTAGCTATTCGGCCGATACATGTACATATCGGATATAGGACGATACCAATATGATACGTCCTATACCAAACCGATAGACTGATACTAATCTGATACACTAGATACTAAGTACATCTAGCATCTCTGTGGATCCATAAATTACTGCACGATAGTACCAACGACTCCAGTTACATCCGGTTATTGGTGAGTACATGATTACATAGTAATTCTGTTAGTCTTGTGATACAGATTTTTACTCTCTCATGCTACCAACGTCACAACTTTTCGAGTGCTGCTCCCTCTAATGATGATGAACGCAAAAAACCAACGTCACAACTTTTATAACTTGAGTCAATTTCTTTACCCTATATGAAAATTTCTGTTGTCAGAAAGATGGCTCCTAGGACTCGTCGAGGTGGTGCTGCTAGTCGAGGAAGGGGTCGAGGCAAAAAACCCTTGGAGGTCGACACGGAGGAAGTCTCCGTCGTCAAACAAGAGCCGGTGACTGTCAAGGAAGAACCGATGACCATCAGGGAAGAGATTGCTCCCAAGCTTGAAGCTAAGGAGGAGCCACCGTCAGAGAGTAGTAGCATCGGGACCGACCCTCCTATCCCTACAGAAGACCTCAACCAGATTGAGCCTTCGTATGCAAAGTGGCTGATAGAATGGTACATGCCTCAACGCAACTATCATCCCTGGCTGTGAGGATTCATCGTCTGACTTGTGGTCTTTGTTGAGGCCAAAGTCGATTTTCCTATGTGTTTTAGAATATTTGTGAAAATTTTGGAATATTTGTGCTATGATCGGTCGTCAGGATTGGATATTAGGTTACTGTAACTGGCCAACTCTTTCCTATGTGTTTTGGAATATTTGTGAAAAATTTGGAATATTTGTGCAATGATCGGATTATAACGATGGATATTAGGTTACTCTTCCGAATAACTGATGTCTATTTTATATTAATTTGGTTTGGTCTATATGATTCTTGGATAATTGGTGTGCATTAAATTCGTATGTGCATATTTTGGTCTATGTGATTCTTGGATAATTGGTGTGCATAATATATTTGGTCTATGTGATTGTTGGATAATTGGTGTGCATTATATATTGGTTTGGTTTATGCAAATTTTTACGAACAGCTAAAAAGCAGTAATTTTTTTTCAAAATATTCTCAGTTAGCGACGGACTTGTGACCGTCTTGCGACGGATGTTTCCAGTTTCCGACGACTTTTCGACGGTTATTCCGTCGCTAACTGGATATTTGAAAATTATTTCCAGGTAGCGACGGATGGTCGATGGACCATCCGACGAGCTGATTTATTGTTCGACGGAATAGCGACGACATATTCGTCGCCCGTGTTATGGAAATAACAAGAATTTCCAGAACAAGGTCGACGGTTAATCCGTCGCTATGCGGTCGATACGTTGCGACGGCATAGCGACGACTTATCCGTCGCCAAGTTGCTGGAAATGACATGAATTTCCAGAAGCTGGTCGACGATTTTTTCGTCAGCAGACCGTCGCTAATCCGTCACTTAATATCGACGTTATCGACGGATTAGCGACGCAACGATACGATCTGATACGCCGTTACGACGGGTTACCGACGGAAAGTTACGTCGTTATTTTCTACACAGTTAAGTACTTAATAGTTGAAATGGACGGAAATCCGTCGGAAACGTGTCGCTAAGTCTTCGTATTGTGACGTCGACTATCCGTCGCTATTCCGTCATGTGACGACAACTTAGCGACGGATGGTTATTAGCGACGAGCTGATTGCCGACGGATATTTTTGGCCAATATCCGTCGGCAATCGGTCGCTAATTGTAATTACCGTCGTCTTAGCGACGGATTCAGCCGTCGCTAAATCGATAAATTTTGGTAGTGTATGAAATGCAGTGTTCGGAACCATCGACAGTTTCGATTACTGTTGTATGTGTTATCTTGGATAGAAATAGCAACAGTTCAGGGTGCACTTCTGAGAGGTTCATTTTCACGTCCTTCACTTTCTCGGGACGTCGTAAAGGTTCCCGAGAAGGTGAAGGACGTGAAGAGGAAGCTCTGAGAAGTGCACCCTGAACTGTTGCTCTTTCTATCCAAGATAAAACATAAAACAGTAAGCGAAACTGTCGATGGTTCGAATACTGCACTTCATACACACTGTAAACACAGACACACAGCTAACAAAAATATCAATTATATTTTTTTAAATTTTTTTTATAATATCTGCGACGTATAGCGACGTCCTGCGACGGAAAGTAGAAGTCGCTATACGTCGCTAAATAGTGACGTCACGTCACTAGACGTCGCTAATATACGTCGCTACATCTGTCGGTAGCCGTCGCTAAGTTGCCCACGTGCCTGCCATGCCATGTCATCATATATAAAGTTTACAGCGTCGCAAGTGGTCGCTTTACGTCGCAATGTTGGCGACGTAGTGATACGTCGCTATCTGTCGCTCATTTTGCGACGTCTAGCGACAATGGACTCCGCGTCGCAAATAGCGACGTTCGGCGACGAAATTGCCATCTGCGACTTGCCTATAAGCGACGTCCGTTTTTCGTCGCTAAATACGTCGCAAATAGATTTTAGCGACGTATTTTCCTTTTTAGCGACGTCTCCTGACGTCGCTAAAATGGGTTATTTTAGTAGTGAGGGGTGAGCATATAACGGTTGAAAATCGAACCGAACCGAACCGAACTGAAATATGACAAACGATTCGGTTTTTTCGGTTTTCGGTTCGATTTTCGGTTTTAAAATTTAAAATTTTAAAATAACGGTTCGGTTTTCGGTTCTTGATCCGAGTAACTGAACAGAACCGAAAACCGGTTTAGATTTAGTAATCTATCAAACTACCTTTAATCTACATATACTAATATTTTGTAACTCCTAAGAGAGCAATCTCTTCTCCTATTCTCTGTCGGTACTTCTTTGAGCGCTCTCTCTCTTTACCCTCAATCTATATATAGTAATATTTTTCACACTATGTAATATAATAATTCATAAATACAATAATGTTATATTTTTAAAATAAGGTCCGACACAATGGTTCATGAAACCGAACCGACCAAAAACCGAACCGAATTAATTCGGTTCAGTTTTGTTCGATTTTTATAAAAATGGTTCGGTTTTCGGTTTTGAGAAATGCGGTTTACGGTTATTTCGGTTTTCATATATACGGTTCGGTTTGAACCGAACTGAAACGATGCTCACCCCTAATGGCTGGCAACCACACGAATGCGGACCAGCGTAGGCCAGCCCGCAGACGATCAAAATAGACTATCCGTAATATAAATGAGGTAACAAATATTAACTTACAGTCAATATTTTAGGAGGAAAAAAAAGAAGAATGAAATACTGAAGTTCAGACAATTGTCACTAAATATTCACTTCTAGAAAAAAGATTAGGATGACAATAAATACAGAAAGAGCTAGAGGACGTCCGTACATCCACGCTTAGAGCATCTCCAACCCTATTCTCTTGTTAAGTGTTGTGAGTCTTAGGTGGCTCCTATGTGGCATGAGCCACAAGATAATATCTTGTTTATGTGGCAAAATTATATCTCAAAAGACAATGAGATAGAAAAACTCTCTCTAATGTAAAAGTATTGAGGAGACAATAAAAAATATTTTTTCCAACTTCCAAGACAACTCCTCCACTTCTTCAACTTTTTTATAAATATTTCTATTCATAATTGATGATGTGGAGGCAAAGTCATTGTGAAGTGCATTGTCTAGATCTAGACAACCAACTTCACATTGTCTTTGCCATGTCATTGTTATGTCAACTCCACACTTTATTTCACAATTGTATTGAAGAAGTACTTTTGAAAAAAAATGGTTGTCATTCCTATGTGGTAACCATTTTTTTTCAAACTTACAATAGGGTTGGAGATGACATGAAGACTTGAATGGACGACGTGCATGACATGACATGCACGTATGCACCACATGTTAGGTGTTGATTATAGTGTTCGTGGAGGATTTAATAATACCCCTCGGTTAATTGACTATGGATTTTGTATTGTATGTACACCTGGTGCTGGCCAGCATGATTACCCCCCGGGTTCGACTATTGACACCCCATCTATTTCTAAGTTGATCCCAATTTTTTTCATAACTTAAGTTGTATTATGAAATGACTGTTTTATCCTTTTCCTATTTCTAATTCTACCCAAACCCAAACAGCCATAGGGTCTGGATGAAGTCCTTGACCTGGGACTCGCCGTCGAAGTGGCGCCTGCCGGCGCCGGGGCCGGGGGCGGGGACGATGGAGGGGCCCGGGGCGAGGGCGTCGTAGACGGGGAGGGCGGGAGGGGAGCCGGCGGGGGAGGGGGGGGGGGCGGGCTTCTTGAGGCGGTGGGTGCGGGGGTCGACCTCCGGGGCGCCGGTGGGGAGGACGGCGGAGATGGCGGCGAGGCTGCGGCGGCGGTTGAAGGCCTCCTGGACGGACTGGGGGACGAGGAGCTTGGAGACGCCGTGGATGACCCCGTCGGGGCGGACGACGGCGTCGGGGTGGACGACGGGGCGGTCGGAGAGGCGGACGCGATCGCCGGAGAGCGCGCGGAGGGAGGGAGGGGCGGTGGCGGAGGAGAGGGCCG
>JANAVB010040820.1:5887033-5946017 GCA_029216955.1 Iris pallida
GTAAAAGAGAAGAGAGGTATTGTACCAGCATTGAGTTTTGCACGGGAGTTCGTGTTCATCCGAGGAGTCAGAAGAGCAAGAGTGTTCCAAGTTCTCCGACGAACTTGCTAGTTCCTGGAAGCTATTCGTGTGGGGAGAATAAAGCTTTGAGCAACGGTGATCATTCACCCCAGCAGGAGTTTTTTTTACATCTTTCGCCTGTCACCTTCCTTTTTCATTTATCGGGATTCTATTAGCGCACCTTCGGTGAAGTGTTTGCGTTGGTATTATCAGAATTCTATTAGCGCACCTTCGGTGAAGTGTTTGCGTTGATATTATCAGAATTCTATTAGCGCACCTTCGGTGAAGTGTTTGCGTTAGTAGAAATCTGTACACCTTCTGTGAAGTGTTGCATTAGTGAAATTTCTGTTACGTACCTTCTGTAAAGTGTTACGTAATAACGATTGTTTTTACAATTGTTACGAATTCCCTGTTTTCCATTGAAAAAATTGTTCCCCGGCACTAACAATCTCAAAGCTTTATTGCTACGATGGAAAACTTTAATGTTTCACTCTTCAATTTTGACTTTTGTAAGTTAGAAAAGTTTGATGGAGAACATTACCAAGTCTGGAAGAGGAAGGTTTATCTCACCCTTCAACTCAAAGACGTAGATCACGTGCTTCTGGAGGAAGAACCTACTGTTCCAGATGTTGGGTCTGCTGCCGCAATCACCGCGGCTACAAAACTTCAAGCAAAATGGAGGAGAAAAAATAGTATTTGCAGGCTGCTTATCCTGAATGCTATGGAAGATTCCCTTACAGAATCCTATTCTAAGAAGATTATCGCTAGAGACATATGGGAGTCTCTAAAAAAACTCTACGAAGAAGACAAGAACCGCAGTAAAATCTTTGTGGTTGAAAGATATCACAAGTGGTTCTTTGAGGACGAAAAGTCTATACTGCCACAGGTAAAGGAGTTCCTGAAACTACGACAGAAGCTGGAAGACGAGACGATTCTCCTCCCCGACAAGTTTGTTGTTGGAGGGATTGTCTCAAAGCTCCCCGCTGGGTGGAGCAAGTTCTATGCAAACATGCATAGGAAGAAGCTGGAGATCACCCTTGAAGATCTTCTGCAGAAAATCTATCTTGAAGACCAGATGCGGGCTCAACTGAAGGTGTACGTACTGTCCAAGCAATTGGCTAACGCCAATATGGTTCATACCAAGGAACTAAGGGGAAAGCAGGCGGCTTTCCATAGCAAGAAGAAGGATCCTGACAATCTAAAAGTCAATGGAACTTCTTTCAAGAAGAAGAAGCCAAAGTCTCAAATGCCTTGCTTCAAGTGTGGCAAGAAGGGCCACTTTAAGAATGAGTGCAAAGCAAAATCCAAGCAATTGGAGCAAGGAGAGCCTAGTAAGGTAACTATGATCACTGATGTTGTTGCTATGATTGCACAGGTTGATGCGGTAGGAACTGATGCTGACTGGTGGGTAGACACTGAAGCCACCTGCCATGTTTGCTCCAGCAAGGAGTGGTTCACCACCTACACCCCTACTTCTGATGTGGTTATGGTGGCGAATCAGGCACAAGCTGAAGTGCTTGGGATCGGGACAGTGGTATTGAAGCTGACTTCTGGCAAGTCTCTGACGCTTCAAGGCGTGAAGCATGTACCTTCTATCACCAAGAATCTGATCTCAGGAGGCCTACTATGCAAAGCAGGCCTCAAGATGGACATCAATGCTGGCCAGATGGTGATGTCTATCAGGGGAACATATTTCGGAAAAACTTTTTATATCGAAAGAATGTTCAAAATTCAGCTTGTAAATCAGTTCAATGTTGTTAATGCAATCACTCATTCTGCTTATACTTTTAAGTTGTGGCATAATAGGCTAGGACATGTTCATTTTAAACGAATTAACAGAATGTCTAGTCTAGGGCTTATGTCCAAGTGTAGGGGTAAGGTAGAGAAATGTGAAGTTTGTGCTCAAACTAAGATCATAAGGAAACCCTTTCCTCGGGTTAATCGAAGTACAGATCTTCTGAAGTTAGTACACTCAGATATCTGTGACTTCAAACAGTTCTCTACAAAGACCGGGATAAAGTATTTCATAACCTTCATCGATGACTTCTCAAAGTATGCGTTCGTCAACTTGCTGAAGGCTAAAGACGAAGCATTCGAGAAGTTCAAGGAGTTCAGAGCCAAAGCTGAGGGGCAGACTGGACTACAACTCAAAAGAATAAGAAGTGATCGAGGTGGGGAGTACAGGTCTCATGAATTCGCATCGTTCTGGAAAGAACATGGAATTGTCAATGAGACTACGGCTCCGTACTCTCCTCAATAAAACGGAGTAGCAGAGAGGAAGAACAGAACGTTAACAGAAATGATTAACTCAATGTTGTTGACTGCTGGCCTTCCTAAGTGCTACTGGGGAGAAGCTGCATTGACGGCCACTTTTATTCTAAATAGAGTGCCTCATGCAACTTCAGACGTTACTCCTCATGAACTCTGGTTCAAGGTCAGACCTAACTTGAATGTCATTCGAGTGTGGGGATGTCTGGCATATGTCAAGCTTCCAGATCTAAAAATTCAGAAGCTTGGGACAAGGACTACTAAGACAATCTTCTTGGGGTATGCCGAGAAGAGTGATGCTCGGAGATTTCTTGATATTGAGTTAAATCATATCATTGAATCTCGCGACGCAAAATATTTTGAAGACAAATTTGCAAGGCACAAGAATATTGTTCTTGCGGATGTATCGGAGAACAATGAGGGTGCGCAGCAAACTGAAGTCTTCAATGAAGATGTGGTCCAAGAAGATGTTGTTGAAACAACGATTGAACCAGAACAAGCTGAGCCGTCAGCTAAGCGTGTGAGGAGGCCGAAGGACTTCGGAAGTGACTTTGTCACCTATCATGTGGAAGCAGATCCACTTACCAATGATGAGGCGATGAAGACCAGAGATGCAGTTTTTTGGAAGGAGGCGATTGACAATAAAATTGATTCCTTCACCTCAAATAACACTTGGGTGTTGGTTGATCTTCCTAAAGGAGCGAAACCCATCGAATGCAAATGGATCTTCAAGAAGAAGATAAAAGCAGACGGAACTATTGACAAGTTCAAGGCTAGGCTAGTAGCCAAGGGGTTTTCTCAGAAGCAAGGAATCGACTACTTTGACACGTATGCTCCAGTAGCCCGGAAGACTACCATCAGAATGTTGATTGATCTAGCAACGATACATAAGATGGTGATACATCAGATGGATGTAAAAACGGCTTTCCTAAATGGCGAGCTGACCGAAGAGATATACATGCAACAACCAGAGGGATTTGTCGTCAAGGGTCTTGAAGACAAAGTCTACAAGTTGGTAAAATCTTTGTACGGCCTTACACAAGCTCCCAAGTTGTGGCATGAGAAATTTAACAAGATTATAAAGTCAAATGGCTACATGGTCAGCGAGACGGACAAGTGTGTTTACACGAAGTTCGCTAATAGAAGAGGTGTGATCGTTTGTCTGTATGTGAACGACATGCTTATCCTAGGTACGGATATGAGCTGTGTCACGGAGAAAAAGAGGTTTATCTCGAGCAAGTTCAGTATGAAGGACTTGGGGGAAGCTGATGTGATCTTAGGGATCAAGATCATCCGGACAGACACTGGACTAGCGATGTCACAGTCTCATTATATTGAGAAAATGATCACTCGTTATGGGTATCAGGATTTTCCAGGGATCGATACGCCGTACAGGTGTGATCTGAAGCTGAAGCCTAATTCAGGAAAAAGCGTCAGGCAGCTGGAATATGCAAGCGTAATCAAGAGTTTGATGTATGCTACTACTGCCACAAGGCCTGACATAGCTTTTGCCGTGGGAATGCTGAGTCGTTTCACGAGCAACCCTGGTGTTGAACATTGGAAGGCTGTGAAATGGGTTATGAGATATCTCAAGAAGACTCAGATATATGCACTGTACTACAGCGAAGATCCGCAGGTAGTGGAAGGCTTCAGTGATGCCAGCTGGTGCTCAGATTTGGAGAGCGAGAGGTCCACAGGTGGATATATTTTCACAATGGGTGGAGCTGCTATATCATGGAAGTCGAAGAAGCAGACAATGTGTGAGGCCCGCCTCACTGTATCAGTATTTTATACGGATACATATTTATTTGAGCTGTATTTCGTATTTCCTGAATTTTGAGAATATTTAAAGTTGCTGAATTGTCATTGTACGGATTTCTGACAATTGTCGGGTGACCCGTATACTGGCTTGTTTCATTTATTTTGGTATGAATCATGACTTGGTTTTAATTTGATTTGACTTGGTTTTATTGGTTTGGTTTAACATGGTTTAGTTTGGCTTGGACTTTGTTTGGTTTAGTTGGTTCCTTATGAGAGAGGTGTATGGTTTAGATTGAGTGGAGAGGAATGAATGGTGGAGATTGCTTGGGCTTGTTATATAAGCCACCTACCACTCTCTCTCCTCCATTATTCATTTTCATTTTTCCATCTTCATCTTCTTCTTCTTTCCTTCTTCACCAAGGAGGAGAGGCAAGTACACCTTGCCGAACCTTGAACAAATTTACTTTTGATTGTTCCATCTTCTTCCTTGCATGATTCTAAGTATGTTTAGAACTTAGAGTTTTTGATTTTACCGGGTAGATTCTTGTAGATCAAAGTTTATATTATTTTTAGTTTTCTTGGGTTTTGATCTACCAAACTTAATTGTTTACGAAAACTAATTGATCCATGTTGTAGAGAATTTAATTTCATGCAATTTTGGCTTCTGTTTCGCTTGATTTCGACTTCGGATGAGCAAGTTATGGCCAAAACAATTTCTGGTCAATTCTATGTTCATCTGCAGCATGAACAGCATGTCGCAGAAGGCGCAAGTCGCAGTAGGTGCATGTTGCAATGAGGCGCATGTCGTAGTAGCCGCACAACATGTCGTAGAAGGCGCATGTCGCAGTAGGCGCATGTTGCAATGAGGCGCATGTCGCAGTAGCCGCATATCATGTCGTTGAAGGCGCATGTCGCAGTAGGCGCATGTTGCAATGAGGCACATGTCGCAGTAGCCGCATATCATGTCGCAGAAGGCGCATGTCGCAGTAGGCGCATGTTGCAATGAGGCGCATGTCGCGGTAGGCGCATATCATGTCACAGTTGAGCCACATAAGGCGCATGTCGCGATAGGTGCATATCATGTCGCGCATAAGCCGCATTAAGGCGCATGTCGCAGTAGGCGCATATGGTGTCGCAGTTGCATGCATGTCGTAGAATAGGCCGCATAATGCATATTTTGACTATTTCTAACTGTTATATGTCCTAAATGACTGAATTATGGCTCGAAATTCTCCCAACTTCCAACATGAAAGTTGTAGAGTTTTTTTTTCTTGGCTTCAAGAATATATATATAATATTAATTAACTATGCAAGTTTCTTTCTTTTAATATGGAGCTCCTGATTGTATACATTTTCTATTCTTGGCCTATATTACGACGACCCACTTAATAGCTTGTTATTTCCTAAATGAATGAAATTGCTTGACACGATGGTGACCCGTTGTAGTGCACTCTAGATTGGTAACAAGATGATTAATAATTCTTGATAGTGGTCCGCCGTGGCGCACTCTTGACGTGATAAACCTGACATGATATATCTCGAATGCTGTTGCGACGGCTAACACGACTTGACAAGATTGAATAACTTGGACACCGTGGACGATTGTGCTTATACAAATGAACCCGTCTTGTCTTGCATCATGTCTAGGACGGGGACCTCTGAGTACCACGGTCAGGGGTACCCACTGAAATCGACTAAGATTAACAACTAGAATAATCCAGTAGTCATGAAGAGATTTTCCAGCTACAGACCATCCCGTTACCTGGGCGTGCTTGTGGATTTGTAGCCTGCCGACGAGTAGGGCACACTTCCAGCACACGGTTATGTGTTGCACCCTTATTGTACTAATATTCGCCTGGATAACCTGGATGGTCTGCAGGGCTTGTGGCTGTGGAATAATCTCACTGCATCTTGCTAGTAATTAGGCCTGTGATAATCTTAGTTAGTTAAAGTATCAAGCCGTACTTATTGCTTGGCCGTGAACATTGGATGGAGTTCGATTAGTCTAATCTTGTCTTGATCTTGTACTTGATTGTTACATGTCCTGATTTCTTACTTTATCTTGCCGATAAATGGTGGAAGAAACCAAGTTCTGTTCAGACGAAGGGTTACAACCCCGGTCCTTGTTTGGTTTACGGATTGTAACCTGGTTATCTGAATAGTCCCATGGTTATCTCATTGTATATCACCTTTCCAGTCTAAGTCTTGTTTAGATCCAGTTCCTAATTGTTTCCAGGATAATGATTGCAATGATTGTCACTCTAATGTATTGTACTCTGTATTGTCACTCCCTGTTTGTCACTCTCTGAGTGTCACTTAATGATTGTCACCTTTAGCAATAAATGATCAGAGACCAAGTTCTGTTCAGGCGAAGGGTTACAACCTCGGTCCTTGTTTGGTTTAAGGGTTGTAACCTGGCTTCCGGAATAGTACTTTCGTCCTCTTTTCGTATATTGCCTAGCTCTAGTTATTTAATATGTTCTCTAGTTACTTTATCTCACCTGTTCATATGACTACTTGCTTTGCATAACTCTTAAAAGATCGTTTGCTTAACAAGCCTACTTTTAATTGTGTTTACTAAATACTTTACTTACTGCCTTCTTATGTTCGGGTTAAGTGCATTGGTACTGCACGAATCTCGATCCTCCTTTACTTATTGCTTTCTCTTCCCGTTGATTGCCTATGATTGCTGGTTTTAAGTACATTGTTCGGCCTCCTTTGTGGTACTTGCTATTTGGGGTCTGACCCCACTGGTTTTGCATGGCCAGGTTCTGATAGAAGAGCCCGAAGGATCTACCGCACCATTCACTCGACGGTGACCAGCCGGAGCACCAGAGTGCCTCAGTGGGCTCTTCTTTATTCTCCCACTGATATGTAAATTTTCTTCTTGTAATGTTTAGCCCCGAGCACGTGTTTAGCTCGTGTTTTAGTATTTTTCTTGATATTGTAGCCTACGAGCATAAACATGATATGTGTATTCTAGACTATAGCTAGTCCTTATCATGTACGACTAATATTCTAGCTAGTCATCAGTTCTGTGGTACTGGCTTCATGATCAGTCATGTATATATGGTTTGGGATGCCTTACTATTGTATGTATGATGATCGTACTCTTGCTCTTGTATAATTGCCTGTGATTGAGATACCTAGGATTGTTAAACCATAGGATTGACTGATGGCATGTAGAGTAACTCCCATGTCTTGACAGCTTATACGTGATTTCAGAGTATTAACGTACTTTGGGATTGCGTAGCTGGCTATGTCTGCCCCCGCTCTCCGGTATTCTGGTTCTGGGGCGTGACATGGTTTTAGTGGTGGCCCACGCAGGTCTCGATTTTCAGATTTGTGGGGGTTACCATGTTTAGATATCTCAATCACGATTATCTTTATTGATCTCCTTCGGATTATTCTCTATCTCTGATACTTGACTTGATATCTGTTTTGATCGTTGGTCATTCCTGTTCCCATGATTTGATCTTGTGTCCTTCAACTTTCAAGGGCACTGTTCTTGATCCCTCTGATTATCTTGTTCGTGTTTTGCTGAGGGCAGCTCAGCATTCTTTAGCCAGGCCAGTTATGGAGTATCAGTCTCAGCATGCAGGCAGAGATATCAGTCGATCTCGATCAGCCAGTCTCTTCTGTCTTCGTATCTTGAGACAGGTGATAAGTTCATGCATCTGTTTTAACTATGATGATACGTCCTGGGTAGAGTCATGTCTTGAACTAAGTCATTGGTACCGACTTACCTTGAGGCTTGACTTTTATTCATTTTTGGGAGTCAGCTTAAGCCAGCGAGGACGTTGGTTTCTACACAACTATCTCAGGAGACATATTGGTCCATATGCCTCCAGCCCTTCTTGATCATGATTATATTTGTTCTTGTGCATTTAGTTATCGCTTACGCATTTAATTACATTACTGATTGTTTTACTTTACTTATATGCCGTGCTTGATTTATTAAGATTGTTGAGTTCCTGGAGCTTTTGTTTTGTTATCTTGCTCGACTAGCCTCAGGAAATTCCGAGGACGGAATTTTTCTAAGGGGTGGAGAGTTGTGAGGCCCGCCTCACTGTATCAGTATTTTATATGGATACATATTTATTTGAGCTGTATTTCGTATTTCCTGAATTTTGAGAATATTTAAAGTTGCTGAATTGTCATTGTACGAATTTCTGACAATTGTCGGGTGACCCGTATACTGGCTTGTTTCATTTATTTTGGTATGAATCATGACTTGGTTTTATTGGTTTGGTTTAACATGGTTTGGTTTGGCTTGGACTTGGTTTGGTTTAGTTGGTTCCTTAAGAGAGAGGTGTATGGTTTAGATTGAGTGGAGAGGAATGAATGGTGGAGATTACTTGGGCTTGTTATATAAGCCACCTACCACTCTCTCTCCTCCATTATTCATTTTCATTTTTCCATCTTCATCTTCTTCTTCTTTCCTTCTTCACCAAGGAGGAGAGGCAAGTACACCTTGCCGAACCTTGAACAAATTTACTTTTGATTGTTCCATCTTCTTCCTTGCATGATTCTAAGCATGTTTAGAACTTAGAGTTTTTGATTTTACCGGGTGGATTCTTGTAGATCTAAGTTTATATTATTTTCAGTTTTTTTGGGTTTTGATCTACCAAACTTACTTGTTTATGAAAACTAATTGATCCATGTTGTAGAGAATTTAATTTCATGCAGTTTTGGCTTTTGTTTCGCTTGATTTCGACTTCGGATGAGCAAGTTATGGCCAAAACAATTTCTGGTCAATTCTATGTTCATCTGCAGCATGAACAGCATGTCGCAGAAGGCGCATGTCGCAGTAGGTGCATGTTGCAATGAGGCGCATGTCGTAGTAGCCGTACAGCATGTCGTAGAAGGCGCATGTCGCAGTAGGCGCATGTTGCAATGAGGTGCATGTCGCAGTAGCCGTATATCATGTCGCAGAAGGCGCATGTCGCAGTAGGCGCATGTTGCAATGAGGCGCATGTCGCAGTAGCCGCATATCATGTCGCAGAAGGTGCATGTCGCAGTAGGCACATGTTGCAATGAGGCGCATGTCGCGGTAGACGCATATCGTGTCGCAGTTGAGCCACATAAGGCGCATGTCGCGATAGGCGCATATCATGTCGCGCATGAGCCGCATTAAGACGCATGTCGCAGTAGGCGCATATGGTGTCGCAGTTGCATGCATGTCGCAGAATAGGCCGCATAATACATATTTTGACTATTTCTAACAGTTATATGTCCTAAATGACTGAATTATGGTTCGAAATTCTCCCAACTCCCAACATGAAAGTTGTAGAGTTTTTTTTTCTTGGCTTCAAGAATATATATATAATATTAATTAACTGTACAAGTTTCTTTCTTTTAATATGGAGCTCCTGATTGTACTGTACATTTTCTATTCTTGGCCTATATTGCGACGACCCACTTAATAGCTTGTTATTTCTTAAATGAATGAAATTGCTTGACACGATGGTGACCCATTGTAGTGCACTCCAGATTGGTAACAAGATGATTAATAATTCTTGATAGTGGCCCGCCGTGGCGCACTCTTGACGTGATAAACCTGACATGATATATCTCGAATGCTGTTGCGACGGCTAACACGACTTGACAAGATTGAATAACTTGGACACCGTGGACGATCGTGCTTATACAAATGAACCCGTCTTGTCTTGCATCATGTCTAGGACGGGGACCTCTGAGTACCACGGTCAGGGGTACCCACTGAAATCGACTAAGGTTAACAACTAGAATAATCCAGTAGTCATGAAGAGATTTCCTAGCTACAGGCAATCCCGTTACCTGGGCGCGCTTGTGGATTTGTAGCCTGCCGACGAGTAGGGCACACTTCCAGCACACGGTTATGTGTTGCACCCTTATTGTACTAATATTCGCCTGGATAACCTGGATGGTCTGCAGGGCTTGTGGCTGTGGAATAATCTCACTGCATCTTGCTAGTAATTAGGCCTGTGATAATCCTAGTTAGTTAAAGTATCAAGCCGTACTTATTGCTTGGCCGTGAATATTGGATGGAGTTCGATCAGTCTAGTCTTGTCTTGATCTTGTATTTAATTGTTACATGTCCTGATTTTTTACTTTATCTTGCCGATAAATGGTGGGAGAAACCAAGTTCTGTTTAGACGAAGGGTTACAACCCCGGTCCTTGTTTGGTTTACGGGTTGTAACCTGGTTATCTGAATAGTCCCATGGTTATCTCATCGTATATCACCTTTCCAGTCTAAGTCTTGTTTAGATCCAGTTCCTAATTGTTTCCAGGATAATGATTGCAATGATTGTCACTCTAATGTATTGTACTCTGTATTGTCACTCCCTGTTTGTCACTCTCTGAGTGTCACTTAATGATTGTCACCTTTAGCAATAAATGATCAGAGACCAAGTTCTGTTCAGGCGAAGGGTTACAACCTCGGTCCTTGTTTGGTTTAATGGTTGTAACCTGGCTTCCGGAATAGTACTTTCGTCCTCTCTTCGTATATTGCCTAGCTCTAGTTATTTAATATGTTCTCTAGTTACTTTATCTCACATGTTCATATGACTACTTGCTTTGCATAACTCTTAAAAGATCGTTTGCTTAACAAGTCTACTTTTAATTGTGTTTACTAAATATTTTACTTACTGCCTTCTTATGTTCGGGTTAAGTGCATTGGTACTGCACGAATCTCGATCCTCCTTTACTTATTGCTTTCTCTCCCCGTTGATTGCCTATGATTGCTGGTTTTAAGTACATTGTTCGGCCTCCTTTGTGGTACTTGCTATTTGGGGTCTGACCCCACTGGTTTTGTATGGCCAGGTTCTGATAGAAGAGCCCGAAGGATCTACCGTACCATTCACTCGACGGTGACCAGCTGGAGCACCAGAGTGCCTCAGTGGGCTCTTCTTCATTCTCCCACTGATATGTAAATTCTCTTCTTATAACGTTTAGTCCCGAGCACGTGTTTAGCTCGTGTTTTGGTATTTTTCTTGATATTGTAGCCTACGGACATAAACATGATATGTGTATTCTAGACTATAGCTAGTCCTTATCATGTACGACTAATATTCTAGCTAGTCATCAGTTCTGTGGTACTGGCTTCATGATCAGTCATGTATATATGGTTCGGGACGCCTTATTATTGTATGTATGATGATCGTACTCTTGCTCTTGTATAATTACCTGTGATTGAGATACCTAGGATTGTTAAACCATAGGATTGACTGATGGCATGTAGAGTAACCCCCATATCTTGACAGCTTATACGTGATTTCAGAGTATTAACGTACTTTGGGATTGCGTAGCTGGCTATGTCTGCCCTCGCTCTCCGGTATTCTGGTTCTGGGGCTTGACACAATGCTCTCGCGGTCATCCATGGAATCTGAGTTCTTTGCACTTGACACCGCAGCCGAGAAAGCAGAATGGCTTCGGGAGCTCATGTATGATCTTCCAGTGGTTGGGGCGCAAATACCGGCAATACCGATATACTGCGACAACCAGGCGACTGCGGCAGTGGCATCAAATGACCTCTTCAACGGAAAGAAGAGGACTGTGCGGTTAAAGTACAGGGCAGTACACGATTTTATTAAGAGAGGTGTAATTGCAGTGATTGATGTTCAGAGTCAGGGAAACCTGGCGGATTCGTTCAACAAGGGCCTCAAGCGCCAGCTGGTCGAGGACTCAACATGTAAAATGGGCTTGAAGGCATTTTGATATTAGTTATTGTATTTCTACCATAAAGTTTTATGCTATTAGTTCAAGGATTTATCTACTAGGCATCTAGCTTTTGGTTCAAGGGAGGACCATTAACTGGAAGAATATCTGGAACGGTGGGTACATGTTCTATTGGGCATGGAGAGGTTACAGACCTATAACCACTGTTGTCTACTATTATTTTCTGCGAAAAACGGTTCCTGTGGGAAGGTTGGCTTAATTGCCTTAATGAGTTCTCAGGCAGAGTGAATGCCTGGTGTACTTTACAGGAAGCACGGTAGAGCAGCACTACAAGGAGTGAAACTCCATGCTACAGTGGGGTGACTCCACAATGAGGTTCCTATATATGGGGTGCTGCCCAGGAATAGGATAAAGCCTCGGCTTAGCAGGCCAAGTCTAAGGCTTCATGCTGGGTAGTTTGGCACTACAAAGAGGCGGTTGCCTCATGCTACAGTAGTATGACACTACGATGAGGTTCCCAGTACGGGGTAAGGCCTCGGCTTTAAGCCATGTCATAGCGGCGTAGCACCGCAAGGGAAGCGCAAAGCGATTCATGCCATGTCTCTTTATAATGAACTCACCTATAGTGTATGGACAAAGTGATATCATGCCGTCTCTTGAGGGTAAACTTGTAGACACCCGAAATTATACACTAAAATCAGGCTGACACATGGCCTTTAATGTGTAGCCAGAAGCACATGTAACTACATTATGTGAGTGGAAAGAATTTCAGCTATGATGCAGAATTCAAGGCTTAGTCCATTCTTGTATTATAGTCTGTTGTTTGACCCATGCGAAAAGATTCAAGTCGTCAGCGACATCTCTCCTAATGCATGATAGACAGTTACTGTGGGGAACACTTATACCCATATATATAGAGATATGTGAAAGATTGTTGGGTTTTGGCCTCTTTTGTTTAGAACTTAATTAGTCCCACATCGGTTAGGCCAAAACAAATGTATCTCTATATATTAGCTTTCCTATTCTAGAGATGCACATGTGGTGTGGAGGTGCACATGGGTGTGCCATGTGGGGTTATTTTTCTAATGGGAAAAAGGCTAAATCAACAATTGAAAGTATTCATGCTTTTCGCTCTTGGGAAATTTATTTCCATGGGAGCTAAGCCCCGTAGGGGCTTAGCGACTCGGACTCGGACTCGGGCTCGGGCTCGGGCTCGGGCTCGGGCTCAAGGGCTCATGAGGCGTAATGTGGCATTTTGTTGGCGCACTTTGCAGTTAGCACGTCAGCATCGTCGCTAGGCGCATAGTGCGCTTAAGTTGCGCTCGTTGCGCGAGCCACTTGCGCGACGACGTTACGCGGCCCGTGATGCGAGCCCAGTTACGCAGCCCAGTGCGCGCAGCGTGCGTAGAGTGCACAGAGTGCGCAGTGTGCGCAGCGTACGCAGCCCAGTGCGCGCAGCGTGCGTAGAGTGCACAGAGTGCGCAGTGTGTACGGCGTACGCAGCGTACGCAGTGTGCGTAGAGTGCATAGTGTGCGTAGGTTGCGTAAAATGGCTATGTGCGTAAAATACAAATCATGCTGGTTACGCGAGTGGCACAACTTACGGCAGAACGTGTCTTTGCATGTTTTGAGCGGTTGCTCCATGTTCGGGGTGGTTATTACCACGTTCCTAACATTGTGCTAACCGGACAGTTGTTGCAGGGGCCTATATAAGGTCTCCTCCTTCTCTCTCACAGTAAGAAACTAATACACAGGAAGTAGACAGAAAATTTACAAGTGTTTAGAAGCTGTGAAAGAGAAAAGAGGTATTGTACCAGCGTTGAGTTTTGCACGGGAGTTCGTGTCCATCCGAGAAGTCAGAAGAGCAAGCGTGTTCCAAGTTCTCCGACGAACTTGCTGGTTCCTGGAAGCTATTCGTGTGGAGCGAATAAAGCTTTGAACAACGGTGATCATTCACCCCAGCAGAAGTTTTTTTTTACATCTTTCGCCTGTCACCTTCCTTTTTCATTTATCAGGATTCTATTAGCGCACCTTCGGTGAAGTGTTTGCGTCGGTATTATCAGAATTCTATTAGCGCACCTTCGGTGAAGTGTTTGCATTGATATTATCAGAATTCTATTAGTGCACCTTAGGTGAAGTGTTTGCGTTAGTAGAAATCTGTGCACCTTCTGTGAAGTGTTGCGTTAGTGGAATTTCTGTTACGTACCTTCTGTGAAGTGTTACGTAATAACGATTGTTTTTACAATTGTTACGAATTTCCTGTTTTCCATCGAAAAAATTGTACCCCGGCACTAACATATATATATATATATATATATATATATATATATATATATATATATATATATATATATATATATATTTGGAACCAGGTAAATTATTTCTGGAATCGCTCCCACTGGGATTCGAACTCCTGACCACTCGGGCCGCATGCATCTCTCTTAACCACTAGGCTAGAGGTCATCTGCATATATATATATATATATATATATATATATATATATATATATATATATATATATATATATATATATGAGGTGGAATCGAATACATCTCCTATTTTTTCATCCCATTATTATCCGTATCTGTAGGATTAGATTTAAATAACGGCTCAGATTCACCCACTACAAAAATAGAATAAAGTAAAAAAAATATAAGCCAAAAAAAGCCAAAAATAATAAGAGAGAGAGAGAGAGAGAGAGAGAGAGAGAGAGAGAGAGAGAAAACTCCGTACACGAGAGAAATTGAGAGGGAAACAAGTAGTAGCCTAAAAAAATCCATCACACTTTCTTCTCGGCCTTCGATCCTCTTCCGTCGGCTCTGCCTCCTCAGCTCCGTATCTAATACTTACAGGAGTTGCCTCCTCAGCTCTGTATCTAATACTTACAGTAATCGAAGGCTTATAGGGTTTGTGATTATTTTTCGTTCTTCCTTCCTACTGATTTTGTGCAAATTGATTTAGGTACTTTTTTATTTTTTAGTTTCTCTTGGGTCGTGTCGGACCGACGTCATTTGGGTCATTGAGTTCATGGAAAGAATGATTATGGAACATTTTTTTTTCTTTCCAAATTTTGTTTTCCATGTTAATAATGCGCATATCATTTTTGATTCTTCGCAGCTTCGTGCACTCCTTCCCCAACTGCTCATCTTTCCTGGTGAAGTCGGGGTTGTACGTTGAGCACATCTTCGCGAGGGAGAAGGAAGGGGCTAGGGAACTAAGGGAAGAGGATGTTGTCGGCATCGGTGGGACAGTGGCGAGGGTGGGGTACAGTTGGAAGTATGATGTCTCCTTGTCGGATCTGAATGAAAAAAAAGAGTCCAGTTTCTGTTGCGATGATAGTTATGATTGTTACGATATTCGAGAATCGGTCGAGCATAGTTTTATTATGAAAGATGTTGGCATTGTTACTGCAGGATCGATATTGCATATACACGAAACTTCTTTTTTGTTCAGACACGACAATGCAGATATGACACATTTTGGTGAGTCTCCGACACAATGCGACATGGACGTCGCCCCAACTTTGGGATTGTCTATGCTTCCTTCCCAGTACGGGACAAGTGCATTACATAGATCTCAAACCTAGTGTTGTTGCGTGCAACTGTATGGATACTTATTCAATAGACAAACAAGAGAAAGACCACGGAACAAAGAGTTCACTTACCAAAGTTAAACATGTTTCTCACCAAACTTAAACATGTTTCTCAGTGACAAGTTGATTTATGCCTTCCTATTTTGTGAAATATTTATCGTTCATTTATAGACTATGGGATGAACTAACAGATTTGTATAAAGATGATGTTGTTTGAACACAAAATGTGCATTCATTTCAGGGGTGTACTTCTTATATTATCTTCTTTATAGGTCTTATTTACTTTCCTAGCAATTTATGGCAAATTCTTCAGTTCGATATCTTTTGGTTTGTGTTCATAGGACCACGACTTAAATTTTGGATGATATAGTGAGCATGCTGGAGCTAAAATATTTGAACACTATCTTTTGGATGATGTTTGTGTTCATTCAAAGCACATGAAGCAATGAAGCCACATCAAATAGAGGACCTAAAGTTTCCACCATTCAAATTCCAAAACTACTTCTGCATTAACATTATTGGTACTTCTAAAATATCATCAAGCACTCCTCCCTCCATGCATGCACACATTAATGTGTGATTTAATGCGTGAATAAATTTAAATTTTTTCTGATAGAAAATTTAAGAGAAGTACAGAATGACATTTTAGAAGTGTCAATAACAGCACCCTTTCCATATTATACATATATTTTTTAACTATTTTTTTTGTCGCATTATTCATGGTGGAAAAATGACCAAGCTCTAAAAATACAGAGAAAAAGGGTTGAACAAACAAGAAATTAATTCTTCAATGGCCAAATTTGCACACTACCTAGTCTTACCATTACTAATTTACCTGTTGTTACGCTCCAGATTGTTGACACAAAGTCACAGTCAACCAAATATTGACTACATTGACTAAATAATATCTGTATAAATTCAATACGACACACGACGTCTGCATTCAGTTCAGGACAGACAACAGCTCAGTTTCCAACTCTCAGTGTATTTTCGAGTCTGTACTTTTACATTTTATTGAGTCTAGAAGTATGTACTCTGAGTTATGCTGAGCTCTTGGAACTTAGTCTATAAGCCTACCCAAAATCCCAAGCTCCACCAAAACAAAAATTGCCCACAAGTCCCACTTAGAACCGCTCTGTGCTCTGGAGACAGAGTTCGGGCCGAACTCTGCCTCCACACAGAGTTCGGGCCGAACTCTGTCCCCTAGAAATCAGGAACCCTAATTTTAGGGTTAGCTGGTTGCTAGCTGTCCAACGGCCAAATTTTTGAATTTTCCTACCCGAATTCTGGCCGAATTCTGCCTCTAAAAACACTATAAATAGGGCATGAATTCTCTCTTTTTAACTCACTCAATCTTCTCTTCTCTTCTCTCCTACAAGCTCAATAAGCCATACCCTTCCTATCTACTAGCCACAAGAATCCTAAGTGGAGTGGGTGGGGTTCCCAACCTATGTGGAGAAGATCCCGGAGTGCGACGAGCGCCGTCCGATGTCGGAGAAGCTCGGGAGTAGTTGTTACTGCTGCTGCTGCTGCCCCAAAGAGGGTTCTGGACCAAGTCTGCCGAGTTCGGGCCGAACTCGGTCCCAGGCCGAGTTCTGGCCGAACTCGGTCCCAGGTCGAGTTCTGGCCGAACTTGGTCTGGCCGTTCCAGGGTTTGGCCATCCAGTGCTGGTTGCCCCACACAGAGTTCTGGCCGAACTCTGTGTGTCGGGGGGCTGAAGCGGATTTCAGGATGAGTTTTCATCATTGGATCTAATCCAACGGTCCAGGTTGGTTGCGGGATTAGGGAGATATATTGAGTTTTCTCAACCCTAATTCATTATCGTATTATCGCATTGGACAACACAAGTTTGAGAGAGAAGGAGGCAAGAGTGCCATTGCAACTTCGGAGAAGAAGACGGAGGATCGAAGGTCGTTTTCGAAGGAGATCGTGTTTCGGGTAATCTCTACTCGTCGTTCTCGTTCTTCGTAGCCTTGTGATCATTGTTCTTGTCTCTGAGTGTTGTGAGGATCCGATTTGGATCGGGAGGAGTTTGTAGAGGTGTAATTCTTCTATTCCATTAGTGGAGGCTTCTCAGGGTTGGACTCCGATCGTCCCGTGGTTTTTCCCGCAAGGGTTTCCACGTCAAAAATTCTCTGTGTCTGCGTGGTTGTTTTTGTGTGCTTGTTTTTGGGTTCATGCGTTGTTTGCTCGGTCCTCTCGCAGGTACTCTCCGGTTTGGGGAAAGGTTTCCGCGCTTCTTTCCCAACAGAGTGGTATCAGAGCTTTGGGTTCAAAGGGTGTCAGGAGTTGACAGAGGAACCAGAGAGGAGAGATGGACGCGAAACCGGTGCGCATGATGAACCTTAATGGCACAAACTATCATTATTGGCGGAGCAAGATGAAGGATTTGCTATTTGTCAAGAAGCTGCATCTACCTGTGTTTGCAATCGAGAGGCCCAGTGATAAATCCGAGGAGGACTGGAAGTTCGAGCACATACAGGTGTGTGGGTACATACGGCAGTTTGTTGATGAGAACGTGTACAACCACGTTGCCAATATTGAACACGCGAAGACGTTGTGGGATAAGCTGGAATCCTTGTATGCGAAGAAGACCGGGGTAAACAAGTTGTTCCTGATCCGAACGATGATGGGTCTGCGGTACAAGGATGGGGCGTCTATTTCGGATCACTTGAGTGAGTTCCAGGGCGTGGTTGACCAGCTATCTTCTATGGGAGTCAAGTTCGACGACGAAGTTCAGGGACTGTGGCTGCTATGTACCTTGCCAGACTCGTGGAAGACCGTACGAGTATCTATGATCGCTTCTGCTCCAGAGGGCGTGGTCAGTCTGGAGTTTGCCAAGAGCGGGGTGTTGAATGAAGAGATGCGGAGACGTTCTCAGGGCACTTCATCCACATCCCACCACTCAGAGGCACTTGTTTCAGAGAGCCGCGGAAGGGGCAAAAGTAGGGGTCCAGGTGGTGGCAGAGACAAGAGCAGAGGGAAGTCCAAGGGTCGGTACGAGGACTCAGAGTGTTATCATTGCGGTAAGAAGGGCCATATCAAGCGGAATTGTTTCGCTTGGAAGAAGGAGAAGAAGGGCGACAAGGAAAAGCAAGAAGAGAACACTACAGCGGCGGCCTCGGTGCATGGAGGCGATGTGATCGTCGTAGGTGATGAGGTCATTACTAACCTCGCCTGCGATGACAATTCTTGGCTGGTGGACTCAGGGGCTTCAGCACATGTATCTCACAATAGGGCACTGTTTGCCACTTACACGACAGGCGACTGTGGCGTGTTGAAGATGGGCAACGGAGATGTGTCGAAGGCGGTTGCCATTGGAGATGTGCATTTGAGAACGAAGACGGGTGCAGTTCTTGTTCTCAAGGATGTTCGTCATGTCCCTGATATCCGTTTCAACCTGGTGTCGGTTGGAAGGTTGGATGACGAGGGATTCTTCAGTCTCTTCGGAAATAGTCAGTAGAAGCTTTCCAGAGGTTCGATGGTGATTGCCAGAGGAAGCAAGAAGTCCGGTCTCTACTATATGGAGGGGAGCGCAGAGGGGGCACAGGAGGTGAACGCAGTCAGTGACGCGTCTGCCGAGTTGTGGCACAGGCGGCTCGGCCATATCAGCGAGAAGGGGATGAGCTACTTGGTGAACAGAAAAGTGATTCCGGGGCTCAAGTCTATAAAGTTGGAGAAATGCACGCACTGTTTGGCTGGGAAGCAAAGTAGGGTGTCTTTCCAGAGTCACCCAAGTTCGAGGAAGCCGGCGTTGCTCGAGTTGATTCACTCGGATGTCTGCGGTCCTATGAAGGTAAAATCTCTTGGTGGTGCTTCTTACTTTGTGACTTTTATTGATGACTGTTCCAGGAAGGTTTGGGTCTATGCCTTAAAGACCAAGGATCAGGTGCTGCCTACTTTCAAGGAGTTTCAGGCCTCCGTTGAAAGGGAGACGGGCAAGAAGTTGTTGTGTGTTCGGTCCGACAATGGCGGCGAATACATCGGTCCCTTTGATGCGTATTGCAGAGAGCAAGGGATACGACACCAGAAGACTCCGCCAAAGACACCTCAGCTCAATGGTGTAGCGGAGCGCATGAACAGGACACTGATGGAGAGGGTGCGGTGTTTGCTGTCAGAAGCAAACTTGCCGGGCAGTTATTAGGGTGAGGCTCTTCTCACAGCTGCTTATATTATTAATTTGTCTCCTAGTGCTCCTTTGCAGGATGATGTGCCTGACAAAGTATGGTACGGCAAGGAGCCGTCATACAGTCACCTGCGGGCGTTTGGTTGTAAAGCCTTCGTGCATGTACCGAAGGACGAGAGGACCAAACTTGAGCCGAAGACGAGGCGATGCGTCTTTGTCGGCTACGGTCGGGATGAGTTTGGCTATAGACTCTACGATCCAGTGGAAAGAAAGCTCTACAGAAGCAGGGACGTGGTGTTCGTCGAGGATCAGACCATGACCAACACTCAGGATTCCGAGACGCCTTCTGAGGCTGAAGAATTGCCTGAGTTAGAGTCATTTCGCTTCGAGCAGTTTCCAGAGGACATCGCAGAGGATCCAGTTATGGGGGAGCCGGTACATGGAGTTGCTCCCAACCTTGATCATCAGCCTGCTGATGGTGGTCAGGGTGTCCCTCAGGAGGATGAGCATGCCGGAGAGGTAGTTCCTGAAGGGGAGGAGACTGTCGGTATACAGCTAGCACCAGTGGCTCCACTGAGAAGGAGCAACAGGGATCGTCGACCATCTACGAGATACTCGTCGGATGAGTATGTGCTATTGACTGACGGGGGAGAGCCCGAAAGTTTTGCAGAGGCTATGGAAGACGAACACAGGCAGGAGTGGATGGTGGCTATGCAGGAGGAGATGAGTTCCTTGCACACCAATTCTACTTATGATCTGGTGCGGTTGCCAAAGGGCAAGAAGGCTTTGAAAAATCGATGGGTGTTCAGAGTGAAGCAGACGGATGATGCTACTCGCCCTCGATACAAAGCGAGGCTGGTAGTCAAGGGCTACGGTCAGCGGAAAGGCGTGGATTATGATGAAATCTTCTCGCCTGTCGTCAAGCATTCGTCTATTCGGGTGGTGCTAGCATTAGCAGCCAGTTTCGACTTGGAGGTCGAGCAGATGGATGTGAAGACGGCGTTCCTCCACGGTGATCTTGAGGAGGAGTTATACATGGAGCAGCCGGAGGGATTCTGTGAGAAGGGCAAGTCACATTTGGTCTGCAGGTTGAGGAAGAGCTTGTATGGTCTGAAGCAGGCTCCGAGGCAGTGGTACAGAAAGTTCGAGTCGTTTATGGGGGAGCATGGTTATGCACTGACGACGTCGGACCATTGTGCATTTGTGAGGTATTTTGCCGATGATGATTTCATCATTTTGTTGCTCTATGTTGATGATATGCTATTAGTGGGTCGGAATGCCACTAGGATAGCGGAGTTGAAGCGCCAGCTGGGCGCGGCCTTCTCTATGAAGGATTTGGGCGCAGCGAAGACTATTCTTGGGATGGAGATCAGCCGAGAGAGAGAGTCCAAGCTGCTACACTTGTCCCAAAAGAAGTACATTCACCGGGTACTTCAGCGTTTCGGGATGGACGGGTCGAAGAAAGTGAGTTCAGCCCTCGCGGCTCACTTTAAGTTCACTGAGGAGCAGTGTCCATCTACCGAGGACGAAAAGGAAGATATGGAGCGGGTTCCATATGCTTCAGCTGTGGGAAGCCTTATGTATGCTATGGTGTGTACGAGGCCAGATATTGCTCATGCAGTTGGTACGGTTAGCAGGTATCTTTCGAATCCTGGAAGGGTACACCGAAGTGCGGTCAAGTGGATTCTACGATATCTTCAGGGCACTGCTGGTTGGAGACTTTCCTTTGGTGGTGATGAGCCGAAGCTGGTTGGGTATAACGACGCTGATATGGCTGGAGATGTAGACACGAGGTGATCGACTTCAGGCTACGTGATGATGTTTGCGGGAGGAGCAGTGTCGTGGCAGTCGCGGTTGCAGAAGTGTGTTGCCTTGTCGACGACGGAGGCGGAATACATTGCGGCGACGGAGGCTTGCAAGGAGCTGTTGTGGATGAAGAAGCTGTTACAGGAAATGGGACTGAAGCAAGAGCAGTATACTTTGCTTTGCGACAGTCAGAGTGCTATCCATCTTGTGAAGAATCAGACGTTTCATAGCCGGTCCAAGCACATCGAGACTCGGTATCATTGGATACGGGATGTGGTTGAGAAGAAGGACGCGGAGCTTGAGAAGGTGCATACAGATGACAACGGAGCTGATATGTTCACGAAGATTCTACCAAGGGAGAAGTTTGAGTACTGCAGGCAGATCGTCGGGATGACGACGTCCTCCCCATAGTTGTGAAGGGGGAGATTTGTTGGAGTGGGTGGGGTTCCCAACCTATGTGGAGAAGATCCCGGAGTGCGACGAGCGCCGTCCGATGTCGGAGAAGCTCGGGAGTAGTTGTTACTGCTGCTACTGCCCCAAAGGGGGTTCTGGACCAAGTCTGCCGAGTTCGGGCCGAACTCGGTCCCAGGCCGAGTTCTGGCCGAACTCGGTCTGGCCGTTCCAGGGTTTGGCCATCCAGTACTGGTTGCCCCACACAGAGTTCTGGCCGAACTCTGTGTGTCGGGGGGCTGAAGCGGATTTCAGGATGAGTTTTCATCATTGGATCTAATCCAACGGTCCAGGTTGGTTGCGGGATTAGGGAGATATATTGAGTTTTCTCAACCCTAATTCATTATTGTATTATCGCAACATAACACAAGTTTGAGAGAGAAGGAGGCAAGAGTGCCATTGCAACTTCGAAGAAGAAGACGGAGGATCGAAGGTCGTTTTCGAAGGAGATCGTGTTTCGGGTAATCTCTACTCGTCGTTCTCGTTCTTCGTAGCCTTGTGATCATTGTTCTTGTCTCTGAGTGTTGTGGGGATCCGATTTGGATCGGGAGGAGTTTGTAGAGGGTGTAATTCTTCTATTCCATTAGTGGAGGCTTCTCAGGGTTGGACTCCGATCGTCCCGTGGTTTTTTTCCGTAAGGGTTTCCACGTCAAAAATTCTCTGTGTCTGCGTGATTGTTTTTGTGTGCTTGTTTTTGGGTTCGTGCGTTGTTTGCTCGGTCCTCTCGCAGGTACTCTCCGGTTTGGGGAAAGGTTTCCGCGCTTCTTTCCCAACAGCACTCCTCCCTCCATGCATGCACACATTAATGTGTGATTTAATGCGTGGATAAATTTAAATTTTTTCTGATAGAAAATTTAAGAGAAGTACAGAATGACATTTTAGAAGTGTCAATAACAGCACCCTTTCCATATTATACATATATTTTTTAACTATTTTTTTTGTCGCATTATTCATGGTGGAAAAATGACCAAGCTCTAAAAATACAGAGAAAAAGGGTTGAACAAACAAGAAATTAATTCTTCAATGGCCAAATTTGCACACTACCTAGTCTTACCATTACTAATTTACCTGTTGTTACGCTCCAGTCCTAAAATAAGTAAGACCATCACGTGACTATGTCAGCTGGTATGCAGACGTAGGCTACTCCAATGTATGAAACCTACGATAAATACTTACGCTGTATTTGAGCTACAGCTCATCTAGTATAACAATGGATCGCATATCTAAAATAATGATCACATCCACAACATAAAAATAATAACTAAATAGGAAACATCGAGAATATATATAAACCGTATGAAATGATGATATAAAAGTGCTAATATTTGGGTGGAACAAATCCACTATCAAATGACTATTATTAACTGAAAGCAGAAAATAGTTCAGTACATTATGAAATAAAAAGGAAGTGCAAGAAAATAAGTAATCCATCCAGAAGAAGATCATGAAAACTCTGAAGGCAAGACAACCTCGTCTAAAAACGTAGAGTCAGGTCCAGATCCGTACACCTGAGGGTACTACAGTTCGTCCAAGTCTGGAAGAAAACCAGGACCTTAGTGGGACGTAACAAGATACAAACAACATGTTATTAATAATGAAATATAAATATATGCGTAAGGATTTTCTAACCTCCTAAGTGCAAATTTAGAGGACAACGTTCAACGCATGAACATGTAGGTTGAAATTGGTAATCCACGTAGCTCGGGGCTAGTGGTATACATATACTAATCTGTAAACTTCCATAATGATCGGCAATCGTTAGAGGGTATCTGCAAATAGAGATCATCAACCAATAGTTCCTTCGGATACTATGGTTTACCGATTTGGGTAGTCCATACGCCTTTTGACTGTCCTCCCTCTCAATCCCTACACTGACCAAGTCGTATACACAACATGTCCAGCTTGTAACTGCTTGAGTCTCTAATGCACTAAATTAAAGCAGTTACGTCTCTAACCGATACACGTCATGTACATACCGATAGCCAGTCGAGTACGATAGTCCGTGTCCTTAGAACGAATCTCATATCCGTGTCATGTATGTGTCATGGCCAAAAGAGATATCATATATCCCACTAATATAGAAAATAAATATACGACATACTGAAAAAATAGTAAATACATAGTAATTATAGCAAGGTATACTTGTCTGGTGTCCGAGTAGAGTCTAGACGTCGTTCGGGTAGCGAACTCGTCAGGTCAGAAGCAACACGAAAAGTGGAAACAGAATGGACAACTCCTAATGTTGAAACAAACATCACCAATGTGTCCAGAATCAACAAAATATTCCGAAAAGACTACTCATAAGTCCAATTTGAACGCAGGGACAAAAATGATATTTTCGGGTCAAAGCGAGATCCGTTAATGGTCCACTTTGCACCGAAAAAACGTGTCAGAATCTAAGTTCTCTAAATTCAGCAAATTATAAGTCTAGAAGACCAGAACGACGATACGAAACCAACGGTATGACCAGAATTTGATTTCGTTGAGCTGCTCCCAATATCGTCTGTTAAATCGGATTGTGGGCCTGCAAAAAGGGCGATCCGGTCAACACTCTCAGAATTGGACAAAACTTGGGTCACATTACAAATCAAATATTACGAGTCTAGTGGCGCAATTTTCGTTGCGATATGATGAACGCACAGAAAGTAATTGTAATTTTCTGAAAAATCTCGATACGGTAGTTTTTACGGATACGGGTCAAATCCGTCGCGCTCACACGAACAATTCAAATTTCATCAAAGTCCACGCGTTGGGATAGACCGTACGCGCCTTTCGGTAGAAGTAGTTCGCGTCGGGGTGGTCCGATTTGTCGGGACGGACCCCGTTTCGAGATTTTTCTAATAAAGAAAACTGTTTTAACATGCCTACTTTCGTTCTGTTTTTGATCTATCAACAGGTTAAATTAGGTTCTGAAACTTACCAGGGTCATAGAAAAGTCAACAAAGAATGCATGAGTGCAAGTTTCATTGAATTTTGCTAAATGAATAACAAGTTATTGTCGTTCAAGTTAGGGAAAAACTACAGAAGTCTGAATTCTGGACGACGTGTATTTTTCCAAAAATTTGACAGAAAGTTTCCAGTGGTTAAATAGGAGATAAATTATACTAGTAGCTTGGTACTTACCTTGGTTATATAGACTATACATATATGAAATCAAAACTGAATTTGATCAAGGGATTACAAAGTTATTTGCTTCCCAATAGGGTGTCATGAACACAGTTCTACATTTACTAAATCGGTTGTTTTTCTTGATTTTGGAACTAAATTGTAACTATGTTTTAATCCGAATTAATTGCTACAAATTATAATCGAAACGGAGAGGGTTAACTAGTGTGCGCACTTGAAAAGTCGGATCGGAATTCGATTGATCGAGGAGGGAGAACGGAGTCCACGGAAATGGCCCGGCACAACAGGATTCTGTTGTGCGCACAGCAAATCGAAGTGTTTCGAGCCTCCGTTTGGCACAAGCATCCGTCATGGACGGCTGCACAGGGTTTAGCGATGCTCGGGGGCTCGAGACGCACTCCTTGGGGTGCTCGCGGACTTGCAACGACGGTGGGACAATGTTCGAGGATGGTGGTTGTGGGTGTATCGTCGGTCGACGAGGAACGAAGTTGTGGGAGTGGAGAGGATAGAGATTAATGGAAGATAGAGAGAGGGAAGAGTGGGGAACATGAGAGGAGTTGGGAGAGGTAGTAGAAAAAGTAGGGAGAGATGAAGGGGAGGGGTGGTTCTTTCGCACGGTTACGTGCGGAGAGGAGGAACCAACTATTACTTTGAATGGGAAAATTGGATTATCACGTTAATATGTAATGAGTTTGGGGAAGTAAGGTGTTCATGGGTCAGATAGGTGGCTGGTAGTGGGGGAAAGGTTTTATTGAGTTTGGATGCAAAGGGGATTTAGTAGCTGTGGTGATTTGGGTTGCTGGAACCCATATAACTAACGGGTCCAATAAAGAAACAGGAAATTGTTGGGATGCTTAGGAAAATGAATAAAAATTCAACAAATGGCTTCTAGGGATAGTTATTAGAGAAGAAAATCTTTGTTTGGGCTTTACATTGTGGGTTTTGGATAGACTTAGGAATTAAATTAGGAAAGAAATTAGGTTTTGTCTTTAGATAATAATAATAATAATAATAATAATAATAATAATAATAATAATAATAATAATAATAAAAATAAAATTGGGAGTTTACACATGTGGACCTCCAATGGCGCCAGAAATGGATAGATAGGTGAAAAACTTGTTGTACACATGGGAGGAGCTAGGATTCTGAATTGAGGTGGACTAGGTTAGGTTGGGATGGACTAGCTATGGATAAACTCACACAAAATGGTAGCTTGTTAGTCCTTTTGTTGTTTTATTATTGTAGCCGAGACAACATTTCAAATGTATTAAAAACATGTATTCCGCTGCAAGTTATTAATGAAAAACTATTTTATTCCTATACTGTTTCTTCAACTTTTTGATGCAATATACTTTTAACACGTGTTCAAAAGAATGATCACTCATGCACGTTTTTGCCTTACACAATTTCAACATAGACTTGTATGACATCGTGTCCAGTGACGACTTAGCGATTCGACAAAATCGGAACATGGCACAGCAGACAAGAGAGAACATGAAATTCAAAAGCATACGACAAAATTTTTCTTTCAAACTTCCTTACAACTTTCAAGCGACCAAACATCCATGGGTATTTTTAGACCCCAATTTTTCATACTTCTATACACTACCATATCTAATAAAGCATTTGTAGGTACTTATTTAAAATAAAAAATGACATATACATTTTGGTTTAATAGTACATCCCAGTAGGGGATGATCATACTTTTTCAATTTATCTTTCAACCTGGATGTCATGAGGCGAGCCTTGGAAAGTTTTGAAATAAGCAGGAGGAATTTGCTGATCTTCCAGACGTAGAGCTCTTAGGGCTTTGAAACCAAATATGTTACCCACAATGGAAGTAAACATGTTAGTAACAGAACCTTCTTCAAAAAGGTCTAAAGGATCGTAAGCTACATAAGAAATGTATTGATTTTCCTCCCCAACAACGGCATTGATGTGGTAGCATCGTCATTTGTAACGATCAAGACTGGTAAGTCCATCATTCCACATTGTTGTTCATGTACCAGTAGAAGATTCGGCAGCTACCGCGGCCCCCGCTTCTTCAGCAGGAACTTCGGGTTGAGGAGTTACTCGAAATGTTGCCAAGATATCAGTATCTTTGGTTTCGTAATCAAGAGTATAATAAGTCAATCTGTAATCTTTAACACAAGCTTTAAATTCAACACTTGCTTTAGTTCCTTTTTGTGGTGACATAAGTCCCTCCATACAACTCATGAACTAAGAGTTCTCACAACAAGAAGGTCTAGTCTTTCAAGGACTCGAACCTCCCACGCTCTTTAGCACGAGATTTTGTGTCTCGCTTGTCTACCATTTCACCATCAAGGCATCATGAAAGTGAATTGTAATCCATGAATATGATATCTATCTAGTGTGACATATGGAATATATGACAAAGGTGGAGTGTTGGAGTATTTCGATTGATCGGTCATGTCATATAGGCCCGAGTCAGACATCAAATTGCATCGATTTGAATTATCCATAGGATACTGTAAGCCCTCTGGATTGTTAGGGTTATTTTAAATTTTTAAATGATTTATTTTTGATAAATATTTTTATTATATTTAGTTTTGATAATTAAATATTTTATTCGTGACTTTAATTTTTGGAGCGCCAGAGATGTCATCCCCTCGAAACGCTCTTTATGATTTTTGTTCTAGACAAATTTATCTTTCTGTTGATATATCATGTCCCACCCAAACTTGTTCCCTTGTGCTCTATTTGCATCACAGAACTTTCGGGTCAAATTAGGCCATTTGAATTATTATTAAATTCCCACATTTACTTTTTATCATCATGTGTACCTTACCGTGACTTTTAATTTAGGAGCAGAAGACTAGTTATTTTCTCCAAACCAACTTGTCAAGCATGATCTACTCGAGACACTCTCCGCCCATGATCTTCGTGTCCCACTCAGACACACTCTCTTGTGCTTTATTTTTATCGCACAATTTTTCAGACAATTGACCCAATCTCGAATTACCCCCACCGAGTCACATTTAATTCCAACTTGTATTGGAGACACCAATTTAACCCAAACTGGACGACCCAAGTTATGGACGCGGACCATTTTGAGCCTACTACACACGTGCCACTTGTGTCCCATCCAATTTAGTCCCCGTGTACTATTTATTTATCAAGGATTATCATCGACTAATTTAAGTCATTTAATTACCGGGACCCAATTAGATCCAATTGTGACCCGACCCGACTAAAGTAGACCAAACACCAAACACCATGACAACATTCATCATGCCCCCCCACACACACAACACCAATAAAGTAATTCTACAAAACACCAAACATCCAAACATCACTATCACCCTATAATTAAATACACACACAAACCATCAACATCATTTCTCTCTCTCTCTCTCTCTCTCCATATTTTAAAACACACATCACCACCACCATACCCACACTCCCTCCCTACAGCCGAACAACACCCCCCTCTCTAACATGTCACCATCACTCTCTCTCTTCTTTAATTCATACATTCACATCACTCTCTCTCTCCCTCTTTATTAAAACACACACACCCCCAAGTGCTCTTCTCTCTCCCATACTCCCTCCCCCTACCCGACACTACCAAAATACAGTAAATTAGCGACGGAACATTAGCGACAGATATCGTCCGTCGGCGTTAGCGACTACTTTGTGGCAACTAGCCGACGGATTACCGACGACAAGCCGTTACATTTTTTATTTTATTTTTAGGAGGAGAAACGATCGCTCATCCGTCGCTAGGGCGTCGGAGATATAGCGACGAATATTCAGCCGTCGCTATGCAGTCGATTATTTGGCGAGAATTGTGGAAAGAATTGGCGGGACAATTCTTCGACTACGTAGCGACGAATATTCAGTCGGCAAGTATCAAAAAGAGCGACTAACGGGCGACGGATAAAAATCCGTCGCTAGTCCGTCGCTAAATATACGTTCCAGACTAAAATTGAAACGGCGGAAGAAACTTTTTGCATTCTCCCCAAATTCACTCTCTCTCTCTCCCGCGGCTTCGGTGATTGGCGTCAGCGTCCTCTCCTCTCTCTTTCTCCCGAAGGTAATCCCCTCTCTCTCTCTCGATCTCTCTCTCTCGCACGGTGTCGTAGGGGTAGCGGGGGCGGCGGGCTTGGGGCAGGGGCGTCGGGGGCTGGGCGACGGGGGGGGGGGGGGCGGCGATGGGCGGGGGGTTGTGGATGGCGGGGCTGCAGGGGGCGGCGATGGGCGGGGGGTTGTGGGTGGCGGGACTGCGGGGGGCGGTGGTGGACGGGGGGTTGTGGGTGGCGGGGCTGCGGGGGGCGGCGGTGGACGGGGGGGTTGTGGGTGGCGGGGCTGCGGGGGGCGGCGGGCTTGGGGCGGGGGCGTCGGGGGTTGGGCGGCGGGCTTGGGGCGGGGGCGTCGAGGGCTGGGCGGCGGGCTTGGGGCGGGGGCATCGGGGGCTGGGCGGCGGGGGGCTGCGGTGGGCGGGAGGTTGTGGGTGGCGGGGCTGCGGGGGTCAAGTGGCTAAGGCTCACTTCCGATTTCATGTGGTCTCTAAAATTTATTCAAACTTAGGTCACAGTTCCCTTCTTCCTATCTTTTGTTTTTTGCTTACTGCCATGCACAGCCATAAGCACACATTTAAACTATGAACCCTAATATTGGCCCAACGGTGTTCTTGCCCAGGTTACAATGGACTTAGCAGGAGTCCATTCCCTGCTCTTCTATTGAACTGTCACACATATATATATATATGCAATCGACGCACAGCCATAAGCACTCTTCATATATATATGCAACCGAACTACTTTGCTCAAATCCTGAAGATTTCTTTACAAGTCTATATATATATATATATATATATATATATATATATATTAAAGAAAATGGTACTTTTATTCAAAAAACGAAAAGACTACTGGTTACAACCCATAGCAATACACTACAAGCTATAGGCACTACATGCTGTTATCCTCCCAGGAGGTTAGCATCCGTATCAATGTTGTTTAAAATCCCATGAATAGTCATGGATATGCCTTCAAAAACTCTTCTATTTCGCTCACGCCATATGTGCCATACTGCCGATAATAGTTTGATCTTGGCTTGGGGTGGGGGCGTCGGGGGCTGGGCGGCGGGCTTGGGGCGGCAGGCTTTGGTCGGGGGCGGCGGGGGGCTTTGCTTCTCAAATTCATCTGAGTTTATATATTGGCTAAATAATGTGTTATCTATATTGGGTGTTATCCATTAGTTTGGTAGTGTTTAGATTAGTAAATGTGAATATGGGGTTTGGGTTCATGGTGTATATGTTCACTGTCTCAAGGACAGTGCGAGTTCTTCATCTGCCTTCTTTGTTAAGAATATTCTTGGGACATTCGCTTCACCAAAGTCACTGAATAAGTGAAATTTTTTCTGGAAAACCGACCCTTAGAGTGTATCAGTTGTGTGCTTCTATATAGATGTATATATCTATACATCTAACTGTGATATACATATGTGTATGTGTGCTTTAGAGAGTGAGGAATGAAGGCAGGCAATGATGATATGACAACCTATCACTATATCTTATATAGTAGTAGATGATGTCTTAGTATTACATTATGTGAGTTCATCTTGATTCTGTTACATTCTTCAGATACTAGATACGATAAGAACAAATACTACACCATATGTACAGAACATAAATGATTCACACTAATGTATGGTAGAATGAATTTTGGGTTGTGTTCTGAGCCATCCGTTCTCACACTTAAAACATATAGGAATTAGTAGTGTGAGAGCGTCGGAGAGAGTGAGAGCGCCGGAGGGGGAGAGGAGAGAGAGTGAGAGAGTAAAATGGTACGACATGGTGAAGTAGTACTGTATTTTGGCTCCAGCTCCATTTGCATTAATCTACGGTACGACATGGTGATCAGGATATAGTCCCTGCAGCCATTCGACTGGCGAGTCAGAAACTATGTAACCGTAGATAAAGTTGACTGTCCTCCGACCCTCATCCCTCGGCAATAATGATATGACAACCTATCACTATATCTTATATAGTAGTAGATGATGTCTTAGTATTATATTATGTGAGTTCATCTTGATTCTGTTACATTCTTCAGATACTAGATACGATAAGAACATATACTACACCATATGTACAGAACATAGATGATTCACACTAATGTATCCTAGAATGAATCTTGGGTTGTGTTCTGAGCCATCCGTTCTCATACTTGGCAAAAAATTGATTTTTCTGTACTTTATCTGCTTTCGAAAATGTACTCAAATTACATGATGATTCCTTTAGTTAGCTTGCTTATGTTACAATTATATTATTTGTGAATATCGATCTTACCAGATGGTACCCATGATCCGAGGAGCGGCACATCATTTGAGGAAAACATAGAATGCTGAGGAGGCTCCTCCTACTGTTAAGGAGGAAGTGGCACCGATAGCTAGTGAGACCGGAAGTTCTATTCATCCAGCACCGGTAGCTAGTGAGACCGGGAGTTCTATTCATGCTGCACTAACAAGGGACTACATCTCTTCTCACTCCGTCGATCCTACTTTTTCGAGGTGGTTGCGTGATCGTATCAATGAGCGTTTGCGTGAGCTCCGTAGTTCTCATTAGCTATTAGCACTTTTTTGAGGTGGTTGCGTGATCGTATCAATGAGCGTTTGTGTGAGCTCCCAAGGTTGAAGTTAAGGAGGAGCCACCGTCAGAGAGTAGTAGCATCGGGACCGACCCTCCTGTCCTGACAGAAGACCTCAACCAGATTGAGCTTTCGTATGCAAAGTGGCTGATAGAATGGTACATGCCTCAACGCAACTATGATCCCTGGTTGTAAGGATTCATCGTCTGACTTGCGGTCTTTGCTGAGGCCAAAGTCGATTTTCCTATGTGTTTTAGAATTTTGGAATATTTGTGGGAATTTTGGAATATTTGTGCTATGATCGGATTATAACGACGGATATTAGGTTACTCTTCAGGATAATTGATGTCTATTTTATATTAATTTGGTTTGGTCTATATGATTCTTGGATAATTGGTGTGCATTAAATTCGTATGTGCATATTTGGTCTATGTGATTCTTGGATAATTGGTGTGCATTATATATTAGGTCTATGTGATTGTTGGATAATTGGTGTGCATTATATATTGGTTTGGTTTATGCATATTTTTGCGAACAGGGAAAGTGCTGCAATTTTTTTTTTCAAAAAAAATCTTATTTAGCGACGGACTAGTGACCGGTTAGCGACGGATATTTCCAGTTTTCGACTACTGTTCGACGGAATATCCGTCGCTAACTGGAGATTTGCAAATGTTTCCAGGTAGCGACGGGTGGTCGACGGAATATCCGTCGACAACTTTCTGGTGGTATATAGTTCGACGGAATGGCGACGACTCATCCGTCGCCATGGTTCTGGAAATGCCAAGCATTTCCAGCACATGGTCGACGGATAATCCGTCAGAATTCCGTCGCTAATCCGTCCTTTGTTAGCGACGACGATCGACGAAATAGCGACGAAACGATACACTTTGATACGCTATTACGACGGTTTACCGACGGACCACTACGTCGCTAGCCTCTACACAATTCAGTATTCAATACTTGAAATGGACGAAAGACAGTCGGAAAGTCATCGCTACTGCTTCGTATTGTGAAGTCGAAAAGCCGTCGGTATGCCGTCGCTTGACGACTACTTATCGACGGATCATTATTAGCGACGAGCTGATTGCCGACGGATTATTTTGGCCAAGATCCGTCAGTGATCGGTCGCTAATACAAATTGCCGACGGACGGGCGACGGATCGGGCCGTCGCTAAATCGACATATTTTGGTAGTGCGACAAGAGCAACACCCCCCTTCCATTCGGTCCCCTCTCTCTCTCTTCTCTCTCTCACCATCTCTCACTCTCACATGACTCCCCTTCCTTTCAAAACCGAAAGCTTCCCCCCCCACTTCTCCTTCTCCATCAACAACTCCTACACCACCACCACTCCCACACACTCCACCACCACAGCTACCACCACCCTCACTGCAGCCTCCCTCCTCTCCTACGGCCGACCACAGTCTCCCTCCCCCCTTGGCTGGACCACCACTCCACCACATCTACCATCATCTCCATCACCCCCTCACTTCTTCTTCCTCTTCACCATCATCTTCACCATTACCACCACCTCCACTCCTTCACCACCACCACAGCCACTCCTCCACCACCCCGACGGCAGCAGTCCCACCAGCATGGCCGGCCACAGCTTCCCTAGGCCGGCGGCAGCCACCCTCCTCTCTATCACCTCCATTATCTCCATCATGGTACACTCCTTCTCCTCCTTCATTTATTGAATGTATGTATATATATCTAAGTTTCTTTCTATATAAACATGTGTGTTATATATACTAGTATGTGATTAGAAGTTTACATTTTTATGTCTTGGGGATGTGAAGGAATGGAATGGTTAAGTTCACCATTTTGTTATCTCATTCTCTTGTGTGTATAAAATGTGATGGAGAGATTTAGTTCATAATCTATCGTTGCAAGAACCCATGAATGTTCATATATAATTTCACAAGCATATACTTCCCACATACACATGTCCTTTATATATATACTCTATGCATAAATACTCTTTCACTAGGTATATATATATATATATATATATATATATATATATATATATATATATATATATATATATATATATATATATATATATATATATATCACAAATATAAATGTATACTCTTTTTGTGTACATACACTCTTTCATATGTAAACATTCACCTCTAGTCTCATTATGTATATATGTGTATAAATATACATACACTTTTTTTTATATATATATAATTACTTCTAGCCTCATTATATATATATATATATATATATATATATATATATATATATATATATATATATATATATATATATATATACCCATTCCATATATACAAATGCATATATTCATATATGTACTTACTTTCCATGCATGTATGCAATATCCTTATATATATTTTTCCTTCACAAACATATACTTGTATATATATGCTCTATGTATACTCGTGTATGTATATATATGATTTCAAATATAGACTAGTATACATAAATTCGTACTTGTATATGCACATTTTATATATACAACTTGTATGTATTTTTCTTACATGTAAAATTATTAGATATAATTTTTTTATAAATATTCTTGTATATATTCATGTATATATATGTCCTCGTATGTATATACTTATGTATATATTCTTTTTATACGTAAAACTTGTGTGTTCACTTGTAAATAGGTAACTTAGTATACATATATGTCTCCATGTACGTATATATATATATATATACGTAAGTACGTATATACGTACCCTCTACTTTGTGTGTGAATAAATGTAAATCATGGATGTTTGTTTAACTTAACGTAAATCGTGGTTGTTGTATTTGTAGGTACACCAGACGATACGATCTTGATCGACGAGCCCGGATCTTCTCTTGCACCTTCCGGAGTTTTAGGCAAGTATACCTTGCCTTGTATTACTGATTTTACTCATTCATATTCGTATGGTGCACTTGGTAGAGTGGACGTAGTTGTGTGTTCGAGAGATGTCTCGGGTACAGTCGATGATGGCATTGTCATCGGGTTTCATGCATTTGACTTAGTCCTAGGTGACATTCCTAAGTTGGGGAATCATAGTCATGATTCCCATGACCTTGACACATGTTACGACACGGAATTGAGTGAGTTCGTACCATGGCACGGGCTTGCGTATCTGGCTAGCTACCAGTGCAAGGGCCCATGCTCTGGTACATAGAATGGTTAGGTATGTCTAGTAATTGTGACCTTGTATTGAGAGTCGGAATGATCAAGTGGTGGATACGACTTGTGCATTCCGAGGGATAGGGGAAGACAATTAATAGACGTATGGGACAGCCAAAATATCTGAGAAAGGGCCAAGTCGCTCAGTGTTGCCCGGATGAGTGGGACCTCGGCTCGTGATCCGACGTCATCCCGTGCTTCGACGCCAAAGCCTCATTACCTACCCATACGTACTAGAGTTGTCTTCGAAGTGCATTTACTTAGCTGGTTAGTTCACCCTTTTCAGTTATTCAGTATTTACTTTATGGCATGTTTACTCTGTATCTTACTATGTCCCCTGAGGACCTGGTTGCTTTCCAGATTTAGACTAGCACTTGCAGTTGACTGGGTGCGAACCGAAACTTGAGACAGAACTTGCTGCAGAAGACGACGAGGTGTTACCTGAGGAGTTCCCTTGACTCAGGGTATGGTGTTGTTTAGGTTATGAGCATCATTATCTAGTTAGTCAATGCTCATGACTAGTTATCTTTCTGCTTTCAGTATTTTTTATACAGTGTTGTACTCCGTAGGCTTGTACCCACCAGACTATTCAGTTGTATTTATTTCAGACTCCATGTTATTTCCAGTTTTATATTTCAGTATTACTTTCTTTGTTCCTGTGGATGAGATCTAGATGTTACCACTTACCTGTGTAGTATAGTTATTTTTACAGCGTAGTACGCCTAAGTGAGTCCAGTAAATTGGGCAGCTCACTCTAGGTCGTATCAGTTGGCCAGGTTATGTCCTAATCCCATATGTTTTGGGAGCGGAGGTTATGTCCTAATCCCATATGTTTTGGGAGCGGGGCGTGCCATGGTTTTAGTGGCGGCCCATGCAGGTCTCGTTTATCGTTTCGGTTACGTCACTGTGTCGATTCGAGCCTACGATTAGGATTAGCAGTGTTAGGATCTCATCCACTTGTGATTATTGCCTTTGAACCTCGAATCGTATTCAATTGTTGATTTTCTTGTATCCTTTCTGTCCCTTTTGTAATGGATTTCTGTCTCTTTCAGAGAGATAAATTTGCGTAGTGGACGTACAACTCATGGCGTTGCACCAACATCTGACATCGAGCCCAGTGATGACAGGACTCTAGCTCCATCAGCGGACTAGATTCTGGGACATGTTACAACCTTTCCGTCGGCTCCACCAATTCACGTGGAACCTGTACCGCAGACTGCACCAACTCACCAGGAGGGTCAGACTTCACCAGCACCGATCCAGCAGGAGATTCCCTTGCCTCCTTCGCCATCTTCTCTACCTCAAATGTCGTGCGTGACACTTGCTCCCCCGATGGCTCAGCAGGAGATGTTCCAATTCTTTCAGATGATGATGCAAGCACAGTGGCAACAGACCGAAGCTTTGATGCAGAGTATAACGATGATCCTAGAGAGGATACCTGCACCGCAGTCTACACCAACTCACCAAAGGAACGTGACTATAGATGAGCATGATGCGGAGTTCAGAAGCACGCAGGCGAGGAACTCGTATGCGGAGACGTTAGAAGAAGACAGTCCAGGAGGCCATCAACCAGGATCCATTGATTCAGAGGTACCCTGCTACCACTGACGCACTAGCTGGAGGACAACATGGAGGACCGATCAGGCATTCAAGAGAGCACATTCAGCAGAGAGCCGTTCCGTGCCAGGCGAAGGAGTTCAAGACTTGTTACTTTTACGGCAAGATGGGGCACATTCAGAAGGAGTGCAGAAAGAGGTTACGGTTGTGCTTGAAGTGTGGATCGAAGAAACATTATGTTAGGAGATGTCCATGGCATCGGAATATGAATCAGCAGTTAGTCTCAACACAAGTTCTGCCGAAAAGAGGTATGTTTTCCATTGAATATTTAATTATTATATTTATGTGCTGTTATATATGATGTGTCTAATTTCGAGGACGAAATTTTGTAAGTTGGATAGATTGTAAGCCCTCTGGATTTTTAGGGTTATTTTAATTTTTTAAATGATTTATTTTCGATAAATATTTTTATTATATTTAGTTTTGATAATTAAATATATTATTCGTGACTTTAATTTTTGGAGCGCCAGAGATGTCATCCCCTCGAAACGCTCTTTATGATTTTTGTTCTAGACAAATTTATCTTTATGTTGATATTTCATGTCCCACCCAAACTTGTTCCCATGTGCTCTATTTGCATCGCAGAACTTTCGGGTCAAATTAGGCCATTTGAATTATTATTAATTTCTCACTTTTACTTTTTATCATCATGTGTACCTTACCGTGACTTTTAATTTAGGAGCACAAGACTAGTTATTTTCTCCAAATCAACTTGTCATGCATGATCTACTCGAGACACTCTCCGCCCATGACATTCGTGTCCCACTCAGACACACTCTCTTGTGCTTTATTTTTATCGCACAATTTTTCGGACAATTGACCCAATCTCGAATTACCCCACCGAGTCACATTTAATTCCAACTTGTATTGGAGACACCAATTTGACCCAAACTGGACGACCCAAGTTATGGACGCGGACCATTTTGAGCCTACTACACACGTGCCACTTGTGTCCCATCCAATTTAGTCCCCGTGTACTATTTATTTATCAAGGATTATCATCGACTAATTTAAGTCATTTAATTACCGGGACCCAATTAGATCCAATTGCGACCCGACCCGACTCAAGTAGACCCAACACCAAACACCATGACAATATTTATCATGCCACCCCACACATACAACACCAATAAAGTAATTCTACAAAACACCAAACACCCAAACATCACTATCACCCTATAATTAAATACACACACAAACCATCAACATCACTTCTCTCTCTCTCTCCATATTTTAAAACACACATCACCACCACCATACCTACACTTCCTCACCCCTCCCTACAGCCGAACAACACCCCCCCTGTCATGCCCCGATTCCGTAGAATCGATAGTCGTCCCCCGGGCGTGATGCCGTACGAACCTAAGTTACGATCGCACAAGGCATAGTCATAAGGTTATCCGAAACACAACATCAAGTTAGAGCACGCAGAGAAATTGAATGACACATTTGGAATAGAAATAAACTTTTTTATTGATGATAATAAAACTTTACATAGACTCCTTTACAATCATTACCGCGTGGGCTACAACATGACTCGACTTACAAAATGAACGCCGATGAGATAGGTCGTTCCATACATTACATCCCCTTTTTACAAGCAAATATATAACATCTTTCCACCTGCTATCGAGGCGAGTCAAGCCGCCATCTTCTTTTGGACTGAGTGTGGGTCTTCTTCAAAAGGATTCCAGAAAACAAGCCTTTACACGCGGACGAGGCTTCAAAAGGGTTCACTTTGCCTTAAGCTTTCAAGTGGCACACCCTTCATAGTTCGGGGTACCTGCGTGGAGAGCGAGGATCAGTACATTACACTTTGTACTGGTGCGTGGCTATTTAAGTTCCAAGCTCTCATTTGGTTGAAGAGTTTATATGACTTAGAGTATGAATGTTTCTAACCATCCTAATGAATTGCAAACAAGCATATGACAAGCAGAGTAAAATTTATGTTGAAACTTACCGACGGCGGCCGCGCCACGCCTTATGAAACTTACCATGTTCTTTCCTGTCAATTGTTATTATTTCCATACCAAGTGCAATATATCGTGTGTTGGTCACTGGCTCCCAGAGCCATCGTGGACTCCTCTAGCTTTTGTTAGACGGGGTCCTTTCAGCGTGAGTAGCGAGCCCCGCTGCAAGTCCTCGTCTAACCCGTGCCCAGCACAGCTAATTATTTGTTTCCCTATGCCCGCAACGGTCCCGTGGCCTCGGGTTGCCGTGCGGAGAAAACGCTCACCTTGTCGACAAGTTGTCCATGACCGTACAAAGACATGTGTTTAGTTGTTAAGACATAGCCTACTCTTTCTTTTTGAGAACTTGCTCATTCATTCGTGTTTGTGCACTTGCATTTATCTTTTCATTCGCAACAACACTATCGACTTTGCCTAAGAAGGAGGTCGAGAAGAGAAGGGTCAGCCACTCACCTTGAGTTTTCTTCGGCGAGAGAACTTACTGGTTGCGCTAGACGTCGCCTACGCGATTACCTGAAATCGCACAAGCAACCGATTAGAATACTGCATTATTCAAGGAGTTCGATAGGAAATGCGAGTTCGAAATGCAAGCCATGAAAACCATCGAAAACATTCACGAAAGCGCATTCAGAAAACAAAGCCAAAACCAACGCAAGCGGCGTAAAAAACAGAGCAACGGGAGGTCTCTTCCGACTCAGCCGCAGAGTCAATCCTCGAGGCGCAGCCCGCTGAATATGGGACTTGGTTCCGAAGAAGACATTCCATAACGAGGAATGGGTCTTAATTCAACCATTCCCGTTCGATCGACTCGGTCGATCCCGACCTATCGGTCCCGACTGAATCGATAGCGACAGTGTTCCTTTCTCGCGCACCCCGTGGACAGAGTACGGGGCACGATGTAGGGACGAGACATTACACCATAACCAACTAAGAAAAAGTTTCGTCCTCGAAACTTAAGAATAGAACCTACCTCTACGAGAACAATGAAGGGAACTTCTCCTTCATTTCAGACTCAAGCTCCCACGTCGACTCCTCGACCGAATGGTTTCTCCAGAGGACGCGGACTAGAGGAATAGCACGGTTGTGGAGAAGTTTATCCTTGCGCTCCAAGATTTGCACCGGCGCTTCGACATATGATAAGTCCGCCTTCAGGTCCAGCTTACCAAACTCTACCACATGCCCCGAATTGTGCACGTACTTCCGCAATTACGAGACGTGGAAGACGTCATGTACCTCTGACAATGCCGGCGGCAAGGTGAGTTGGTAAGCTACCGGGGCGACTCGCTTCAATATTTCGAATGGGCCAACAAATCTCGGGCTCAACTTTCCTTTCGCACCGAACCGAGAAACTCCATGCATAGGCATCACCTTCAGAAATACATGGTCGTCTTCCGAGAACTCGAGGGGGCGTCGGTGCGTGTCGGCATAGATTTTCTGCCGGCTTTGTGCTATCTTCAATCTTTCTCGTATCAACTTGACCTTCTGCACAGTCTGCTCCACCAGCTCCGAACCAAGTATCTGCCGTTCCTCGACTTCATCCCAGCAAATGGGCGATCTACACTTCCGGCCGTACAAAGCTTCATACGGTGCCATTTGGATGCTGGACTGATAGCTATTGTTGTATGCAAACTCGGACAGCGGTAGATGGACGTCCCAACTTGACTTCAAGTCGATCGCACAGAGTCGCAACATGTCTTCGAGAATTTGGTTCACCCTCTCTGTTTGGCCGTCAGTCTGAGGATGATAAGCTGAGCTGAACTTCAACTTGGTCTCCAGTGCTGAATGTAGACTACTCCAGAAGCGCGCTACGAACCGTCCATCCCGATCCGAGACGATAGAAACTGGGACCCCGTGCAGCCGAACTATTTCATCAAGATATATCTGAGCAAGGCGGTCGACGCTCCAAGTAACTTTGATGGCGATAAAGTGCGTTGACTTGGTTAGTCGATCGACGATGACCCAGATGGCGTCGTTTCCCCGCGACGTCCTCGGCAAGCCAACAACGAAGTCCATAGTGATGTGATCCCATTTCCACTCTGGAATGGCAAGGTTCTGTATCTTCCCGCCCGGTCGCTGGTGCTCGGCTTTGACTTGCTGACAGGCCATACATTTTGACACAAAGAGCGCTACGTCCCTCTTCATGCTGTACCACCAAAAGACAATGCGGAGGTCCTTATACATCTTGGTGCTGCCAGGATGCAAGAAATATTTTGCATAGTGTGCCTCCGTCATTATCTCCTTTCTGAGTTCTACGTCGTCCAGTACGCATAGCCGTCCCTTCACGCGCAACACTCCCGACTCGTCCTCCGCAAAGTCGGACGCTTTCCCTGTCGATAACAGCTTTCGCATCTTCTCCAGGTACGGGTCGTCCTTCTGTACAGACTTGATCCTCTCCAGTAGGCTCGGTTCCACCCGCAGTTGCGCCAGTTTCACGTCTCTGAAACGAACTCGAAGCTCGATGCCCATTCCTTCTAAGTCGCGCAGTAGTCGATCGTTGATGCATAATGAAGCTAAGTACTTTCGGCTCAGCGTATCCGCTACCACATTTTCCTTGCCCGGCGTGTAGTCGATCGATAAGTCATAGTCTTTGATTAGTTCGAGCCATCACCTCTGCCGCAAATTCAGTTCTTTCTGGGTGAAGAGATACTTGAGGCTTTTGTGGTCCGTATAAATCCTGCACGCCACGCCATAGAGATAGTGACGCCATAGCTTTAACGCGAACACAATTGCCGCTAGTTCTAGGTCGTGCGTGGGGTAGTTCTTCTCGTGCGGCTTCAACTGTCGGGAAGCAAAAGATATCACCTTATCCCGCTGCATGAGCACACACCCCAAGCCCTAGCCAGAAGCATCGCTGAAGATTTGAAATCCCTCTGTCCCTTCAGGAAGAGCAAGTATCGGGGCCGAAACGAGCCGTTGTTTGAGCTCCTGAAAGGAAGCTTCACAGTCGTCTGACCACTTGAACGCGACTCCTTTCTGGATGAGGCGAGTCAACGGCGATGCGATCTTCGCGAAGTCCTTCACGAAGCGTCGATAGTATCCCGCCAAGCCTAGAAAGCTTCGAATTTTGCTAACTGATGCGGGCCGTTTCCAATCAGCAACTGCCTCGACTTTCTTCGGATCGACTGCGATGCCTGCGGCGGAGATGATGTGCCCAAGGAATGAGACGCTGTCCAACCAGAACTCGCACTTGATCATCTTCGCATACAACTGATTTTCTCGAAGGATTTGGAGTACCGTCCGTAGATGCTCTGCATGTTGCGCTCGATCCTTCGAGTAGACGATGATGTCGTCGATGAAGACTACTACAAACTTGTCAACGAACGGACGGAACACCCGATTCATTAGATCCATGAAGACGGCAGGGGCGTTTGTCAGACCGAACGGCATTACCAAGAACTCGTAGTGGCCATAACGAGTGCGGAAGGCAGACTTCGGCACGTTATCTGGCTTGACTTTGAGTTGGTGATAACCCGATCGCAGATCAATCTTCGAAAACACGGTTGCACCTTGGAGCTGGTCGAACAAGTCGTCGATGCGGGGCAGGGGATATTTTTTTCGGACGATGGCTTTATTCAATTCTCGATAGTCGATGCAGAGTCGCATCGATCCATCCTTCTTCTTTACGAATAGCACGGGCGCACCCCACGGCGAGACACTCGGACGGATAAACCCTCTGTCGAGCAATTCCTGAAATTATGCCTTCAATTCTGCAGGAGTCATTCTGTACGGAGCCTTCGAGATCGGACGGGTGTCGGGGAATGTGTCGATGGTGAACTCTATTTCTCGATCGGGCGGCATGTCGGGTAGCTCGTCCGGGAATACGTCTGGGAATTCTGCCACAATGTCGGTCTGACCAGCGTTTGCACCATCCTGTCGCATGTCTCGAACGGAAGCTAGATAGCCTTCGCACCCGGAATGCAGCATCCGTCGAGCAGAAATTGCAGAGATCACCATGCAGGTCGGCGATGCCTCACCACACGAGTAGCAGAATTCAGGCACTCCAGGCATGCGGAATGTGACCCTCTTTTCAGCACAGTCTATGGTTGCGTTGCACGGCCCGAGCCAATCTATTCCCAGAATGATCTCAAAGTCCTTCATATCTAGAACTATCACATCCAGACCGATCTTTTGACCGTCGATACAGATAATCCTGCCGGCGCAAGCTAAGTTTGTGAGAATTGGTGTGCCCGAAGGCGTGCTTACGCTAAGGTCGAGATCTAATAATATTATCGGAAATTTGTGCTCGACGGCAAAGTCCGCCGATATAAAACTATGTGAAGCGCCTGAATTAAATAACACACGAGCAGGTACATTATTGAATTTTAGTATACCTGACACCACCGTATCTGACGCTAGTGCTTCATCTCGAGTCATGGCGTAGACGCGGCTCTGAGTGTTGGGGCGACGGTCTCGGCCATTTTGCGGTGCGGGTTGAGTGGGCGGAGGAGGTCGAGGCGCCTATCCTCGATTCTTTTGTCGGTGTTGTTGGGGCGGGGTGTTACAAGTCTGACGGAAGCTTGGACAATTTGGAGCCGTGTGACCCCTCTGTCCGCAAGCGAAACATTCAACATTGCGGTGCCAGAGTCCAAGTCATCCGCAATTGGTGCACTTAAGTATCATTTTCTCTCCCTTGTAGCCGCCGTTATTTGGACGCTTTGACGCGTCGTTGTTGCCTCCCATATGGCTAGGACATTTGTGATTGGAGTTGCGCACAACGTCGTCAGCACTGGAAGGATACAGGTTCTCAAGACGGAGCGCGTGATTCAGAGCCTCGCCCACGGTCTTGTACTCCGGGACCCCGACATGCGCATCGATAGAGTGTCGCAGACCCACTTCGAACCGTCGCACACGACACTCTTCAGTGGGCAGAAACTGGCCAGCAAACTTAGATAACTTATTAAATTTTGCGGCGTACTGTTCCACTGTCCTGCTCCCTTGCTTCAACTGCATGAATTCATTCTCCTTCGCTTGAAGAACGGCTGACGGAAGGTACTGGAGTTCGAAAGCTTTGCGGAACGTGGCCCAAGAGATCGGTGCGGTGGTGTTGTCCGGTCGGATCGCTCGCTTACGCATAGCCCACTAGTCGTGCGCGTTCAACCGTAGCTGAAGTTGTGCGCAGGCGACTTGCTTCGATTCTTCAATGCCAAGAAGCTCAAAGTGATCTTCCAGTTCTTCCAACCAGTCGATCGCCATGGAAGGACCCTCGGTGCCGCTGAAGGAAGTGCGGCACGCCTTCTTGAATTCTGACACTTCAAAGTTGTACTTTTTCGGTGCCGCTGGTTGACGCTCGGGATCCTCTGTGTCGACATCAATGGGTTGGATCGCCGGCACGGTGACGGTAGGCGTAGTCACAGAATTCCCGTTGGCCGCCATTGTCTGGACGATCTGCTGCAGGGTATCTAGCTGCTTTTGCTGAAGCTTGGCATGTGCATCAAAGCGAGCTTCGAAGCGAGCTTCGAACTGGGCCTGTCGTTCCTCTACCTGCTGATGCCGGTTCTCGGACTGGTTTCGCTGTGCCTCCATCATGCGCAGCATCCTTTCGATTGTATCGTTAGAAGGTCCGGCCTGCGGACGATGCGAACTACTAGAGCCGCTCGAGGCGCTCTGTTCTTGCTCGGCCGTGGGTTCCGTCACTTCTGCGATACGAAGGCAAACACATCAGTCACAAATTATTACGGACTCATTGTATGGAACAACTTATCTCATCGATGCGAGGTCAAAGGTTTGGAACTCTAGACGTGAGGCCAAAGGATGTAAAGCCGTGCTCTGATACCATTATGTCACGCCCCGATTCCGTAGAATCGATAGTCGTCCCCCGGGCGTGATGCCGTGCGAACCTAAGTTGCGATCGCACAAGGCATAGTCATAAGGTTATCCGAAACACAACATCAAGTTAGAGCACGCAGAGAAATTGAATGACACATTTGGAATAGAAATAGACTTTTTCATTGATGATAATAAAACTTTACATAGACTCCTTTACAATCATTACCGCGCGGGCTACAACATGACTCGACTTACAAAATGAACGCCGATGAGATAGGTCGTTCCATACATTACATCCCCTTTTTACAAGCAAATATATAACATCTTTCCATCTGCTATCGAGGCGAGTCGAGCCGCCATCTTCTTTTGGACTGAGTGTGGGTCTTCTTCAAAAGGATTCCAGAAAACAAGCCTTTACACGCGGACGAGGCTTCAAAAGGGTTCACTTCGCCTTGAGCTTTCAAGTGGCACGCCCTTCGTAGTTCGGGGTACCTGTGTGGAGAGCGAGGATCAGTACATTACACTTTATACTGGTGCGTGGCTATTTAAGTTCCAAGCTCTCATTTGGTTGAAGAGTTTATATGACTTAGAGTATGAATGTTTCTAACCATCCTAATGAATTGCAAACAAGCATATGACAAGCATAGTAAAATTTATGTTGAAACTTACCGACGGTGGCCGCGCCGTGCCTTATGAAACTTACCATGTTCTTCCCTGTCAATTGTTATCATTTCCATACCAAGTGCAATATATCGTGTGTTGGTCACTGGCTCCCAGAGCCATCGTGGACTCCTCTAGCTTTTGTTAGACGGGGTCCTTTCAGCGTGAGTAGCGAACCCCGCTGCAAGTCCTCGCCTAACCCGTGCCCAGCACAGCTAATTATTTGTTTCCCTATGCCCGCAACGGTCCCGTGGCCTCGGGTTGCCGTGCGGAGAAAACGCTCACCTTGTCGACAAGTTGTCCATGACCGTGCAAAGACATGTGTTTAGTTGTTAAGACATAGCCTACTCTTTCTTTTTGAGAACTTGCTCATTCATTCGTGTTTGTGCACTTGCATTTATCTTTTCATTCGCAACAACACTATCGACTTTGCCTAAGAAGGGGGTCGAGAAAAGAAGGGTCAGCCACTCACCTTGAGTTTTCTTCGGCGAGAGAACTTGCTGGTTGCGCTAGACGTCGCCTACGCGATTACCTGAAATCGCACAAGCAACCGATTAGAACACTGCATTATTCAAGGAGTTCGATAGGAAATGCGAGTTTGAAATGCAAGCCATGAAAATCATCGAAAATATTCACGAAAGCGCATTCAGAAAACAAAGCCAAAACCAACGCAAGCGGCGTGAAAAATAGAGCAACGGAAGGTCTCTCCCGACTCAGCCGCAGAGTCAATCCTCGAGGTGCAGCCCGCTGAATATGGGACTTGGTTCCGAAGAAGACATTCCATAACGAGGAATGGGTCTTAATTCAACCGTTCCCGTTCGATCGACTCGGCCGATCCCGACCTATCGGTCCCGACAGAATCGATAGCGACAATGTTCCTTTCTCGTGCACCCCGTAGACAGAGTACGGGGCACGATGTAGGGACGGGGCACTACACCTCCTCTCTCTAACATGTCACCATCACTCTCTCTCTTTTTTAATTCATACATTCACATCACTCTCTCTCTCTCCCCCCTTTATTAAAACACACACATCCCCAAGTGCTCTTCTCTCTCCCACACTCCCTCCCCCTACCCGACAAGAGCAACACCCCCCTCTCCATTCGGTCCCCTCTCTCTCTCTCCTCCCTCTCATCATCTCTCACTCTCACACTCCCCTTCCTTTCAAAACCGAAAGCTTCCCCCCCCCCCCACTTCTCCTTCTCCTTCTCCATCAACAACTCCTACACCACCACCACTCCCACACACTCCACCACCACAGCCACCACCACCCTCACTGCAGCCTCCCTCCTCCCCTACGGCCGACCACAGCCTCCCTCCTCCCCTTGGCCGGACAACCACTCTACCACATCCACCATCATCTCCATCACCCCCTCTCTTCTTCTTCCTCTTCATCATCTTCTTCACCATTACCACCACACCCACTCCTTCACCACCACCATAGCCACTCCTCCACCACCCCGACGACAGCAATCCCACCACCATGGCCTGCCACAGCTTCCCTAGGCCGGCGGCAGCCACCCTCCGCTCCATCACCTCCATTATCTCCATCATGGTACACTCCTACTCCTCCTTCATTTATTGAATGTATGTATGTATATCTAAGTTTCTTTCTATATAAACATGTGTGTTATATATACTAGTATGTGATTAGAAGTTTACATTTTTATGTCTTGGGGATGTGAAGGAATGGAATGGTTATGTTCACCATTTTGTTATGTCATTCTCTTGTGTGTATAAAATGTGATGGAGAGATTTAGTTCATAATCTATCGTTGCAAGAACCCATGAATGTTCATATATAGTTTCACAAGCATATACTTCCCACATACACATGTCCTTTATATATATACTCTATGCATAAATACTCTTTCACTATATATATATATATATATATATATATATATATATATATATATATATATATATATATATATATATATATATATATATATATATATATATCCCAAATATAAATGTATACTCTTTGTGTGTACATACACTCTTTCATATGTAAACATTCACCTCTAGTCTCATTATGTATATATGTGTATAAATATACATACACTTTTATATAATATATATATATATATATATTTATATATATATATATATATATTTATATATATATATATATATATATATATATATATATATATATATATATATATATATATATATATATATATATATATATATATATATATATATATATATACCCTTTCCATATATACAAATGCATATATTCATATATGTACTTACTTTCCATGCATGTATGCAATATCCTTATATATATTTTTCCTTCACAAACATATACTTGTATATATACATGATTTCAAATATAGACTAGTGTACATAAATTCCTACTTGTATATGCACATATTTTTCCTTCACAAACATATACTTGTATATATACATGATTTCAAATATACCCTTTCCATATATACAAATGCATATATTCATATATGTACTTACTTTCCATGCATGTATGCAATATCCTTATATATATTTTTCCTTCACAAACATATACTTGTATATATACATGATTTCAAATATAGACTAGTGTACATAAATTCCTACTTGTATATGCACATTTTATATATACAACTTGTATGTATTTTTCTTACATGTAAAATTATTAGATATAATTTCTTTATAAATATTCTTGTATATATTCATGTATATATATGTCCTCGTATGTATATACTTATGTATATATTCTTTTTATATGTAAAACTTGTGTGTTCCCTTGCAAATAGGTAACTCAGTATACATATATGTTTCCATGTACGTATATATATACGTAAGTACGTATATACGTACCCTCTACTTTGTGTGTGAATAAATGTAAATCATGGATGTTTGTTTAACTTAACGTAAATCGTGGTTGTTGTATTTGTAGGTACACCAGATGATACGATCTTGATCGACGAGCCCGGATCTTCTCTTGCACCTTCCGGAGTTTCAGGCAAGTATACCTTGCCTTGTATTACTGATTTTATTCATTCATATTCGTATGGTGCACTTGGTAGAGTGGACGTAGTTGTGTGTCCGAGAGATGTCTCGGGGATAGTCGATGACGGCATTGTCATCGGGTTTCATGCATTTGACTTAGTCCTAGGTGACATTCCTAAGTTGGGGAATCATAGTCATGATTCCCATGACCTTGACACGTGTTACGACACGGCACTGAGTGAGTTCGTACCATGGCACGGGCTTGCGCATCTGGCTAGCTACTAGTGCAAGGGCCCATGCTCTGGTACATAGAATGGTTAGGTATGTCTAGTAATTGTGACCTTGCGTTGAGAGTCGGAATGATCAAGTGGTGGATACGACTTGTGCATTTCGAGGGATAGGGGAAGATAATTAATAGACGTATGGGACAGCCAAAATATCTGAGAAAGGGACAAGTCGCTCAGTGTTGCCCGGATGAGTGGGACCTCGGCTCGTGATCCGACGTCGGCCCATGCTTCGACGCCAAAGCCTTATTTCCTACCCATACGTACTAGGGTTGTCTTCGAAGTGCATTCACTTAGCTGGTTAGTTCACCCTTTACAGTTATTCAGTATTACTTTATGGCATGTTTACTCTGTATCTTGCTTTGTCCCCTGAGGACCTGGTTACTTTCCAGATTTAGACGAGCACTTGCAGTTGACTGGGTGCGAACCGGGACTTGAGACAGGGCTTGCTGCAGCAGACGACGAGGTGCTTCCTGAGGAGTTTCCTTGACACATGGTATGGTGTTGTTTAGATTATGAGCATCATTATCTAGTTTGTCGATGCTCATGACTAGTTATCTTTCTGCTTTCAGTATATTTCATTCAGTGTTGTACTCCGTGGGCTTGTACCCACCAGACTATTCAGTTGTATTTATTTCAGACTCCATGTTATTTCCAGTTTTATATTTTAGCATTACTTTCCTTGTTTCTGTGGATGAGATCTAGATGTTACCACTTGCCTGTGTAGTATAGTTATTTTTACAGCGTAGTATGCCTAAGTGAGTCCATTAAATTGGGCAGCTCACTCTAGGTCGTATCAGCTGGCCAGGTTATGTCCTAATCCCATATGTTTTGGGAGCGGGGCGTGACAGATACCCTATACATATATATCAAAAAGATGTACAATTAAACATGTTTCTCGATTCAATATAAATAGAAGTCCAAAGAAGTGAGGTACCCAAATAACGATAGATATGTCAAAAGTAGGTCCAATTACGCCTATTCCTAATCCTAAGTAGAATGTAATGATGTTGGGGTCCATATGTAAACATAGTATCTATTTACATACGCTTGAATGACCCCTTCTCATAATAAGAATGTAACGATGCATAAATTATTTCAGTGTTGTGTTATGATTGTGTTATAATCTATCACGGGTTGTGTACAGCAGGTTTCTTTAAAACTGGAAAATATTACCAACTAAGCGACGGACTAGCGACGAATATGCGACTGATTAGCGATGGACATGCGACTAAACAATGACGAAAACTTGAAAATAATTAGCTAAGCGAGTCCGTAGCGACGAAAGACGACGAAATAGCCATCAAATGTTTTATCCATTTTTGCCACTATGTATTATACACCCAAATTTATCATAGTGCGTTGCAATTTTAGTCGCTAGTTTCGTCGTCATCCTAGTGACGTGTGTCGTATTTTCGTTGCTAACTTTTCTTCGTTGTTTTGTTGCTAACTTGGTATTATAGCAAGTCAAGTTCTCTCTCTTAAGCTGATTTACAAAAGATTAGAGCATCCACAGTGGGACTAATTTCAAGTGCTATATTTGGTCTTTAGCCAATTTTTGTAGCACTTGATGGCTCCAATGGACTCTTGTCCACACTTGAAAAATGGTAGAAAGCTAAGAGGCTCTCCAAATTTGGAGAGTCCACTAGTTGAGCTATATTACTTACGGGCCCACCATATTTACTTTTCTCCTTCATTCTTTTTTTGGAGTGTTGCCACTTGTCAATTATGAAAGAAAAATAAGGAGAAAAACAAATAGAGTGTTGCCACTTGTCAATTTGGAGTGTTTATTTAGACTATACCATTGTGTACCAACATGAAGGGAATACTCCAAAATTAATTATTGGAGTATGATTTGAAGTGATTTAGAGTATGGTTTGGAGTGTTACCACTGTGGATGTTGCAACCACGTTAATAGAAGATATATAACAAAGCATAATCTTGAAAGAGAGAGAAGTAAATCTTACGCCGAACATGAGGATCTAATTCATAATATGACATTGTGTAAAAAAATCAGATAGCCAACTTTTTCGCACAATCGCGACTAGGCTTCTTGTTGAAGGAGTAATAGATTTCTCGTTAGTGACTCGGCTCCCGGCATCATGGTGTTAAGTTGGTTATTTCATAAAGTGAGAATTTTTTTGTGCTTTACACCTAATTAAAGAAATTAAAAGATCAATAAAATATTTTCCATATAAAATAATCTATATGGCCATTCTTAAGACATGTTATTTCAAAGCATTACAAGGAAACGATAGGATACGAAACTCGAACAAAGTTGCAAGAAGCACACATACCAAACAAATTATTAACATATGTACAATGATTCAATCTACTTGTAGAACTCAAGCACCCAACAATTAGCATAAGAACAAAGAGCTTTGATCCCGGAGAAGTCGGCTATCTTTGCCAAGGATTCGAACTCCTTCTCTGTCCTCTCTTTGCCTCCTGGAGACTGAGCCAACATTATAAGGTCGTACTGAATGACACCTTGGGCTGCTGTAGTCGATTCGGGGTACGTTGGAAGCAGGCACTCCATTATGATCACCTTCCCATGGGGCGGCAGCGCCTTCCAACAATTCTTCAACAACTTCAAGCAGTGCTCGTCGCTCCAATCATGAAGAATCCACTGCATAGTTGATTTACATATATAGATACTTTTTAGTTTTAACTTTTGCACGTCGAAAGAAAATTCTCAAGAAAAAAAAACACTTAGAAATTAGGCTTTTAGATCATTCCCATGTCAAATTGCTAATTCTTCTACTCTTCCTTGATGGGTTAGGTAACGTAGTTTCTGGGTACATTGTTCATGTTCTATTATGTAGTTGTTGGTGTTTTTGTTTTTGGACTAGTGTAAAATAGTCCCACATCGACTACACCACCAAGTGAGTATCTCAATATAATACTTTGTATGTGTTAATGTGTGCACAAGGGGTGTGATGGGGCACATATGAGTGTTTTTCTAGAAGGAAAAAATGATTAACTCCTCATGAAAGCATGTTGTTTTTTGTCGATTGGACTTGGACATGGACTCAAGGGCGTAAAGTGGCACGTCGTGTATGCACGTCTAACGGCGCACGACTTCGCTGATTGTGGGATAATCAAAAACATCAAACTCAGTTTTAACTCATTTTTTGAGTATTGATATTTTACTCCCACATCGGATAGAAGAAGAGGTGAAGTCTCATTCCTCTCTATAAATAAAGTCCCCCTGGCCTCCTTTTGGAGATACACAAAAATATTAAAAGAAAAGGGAACACACTGAGTCCAGGAAGTCTGATCGAGTCACAAAAAAGTTAATTACGAGCGTTTTAAAACTTCTTTTTGAACTTGTTGATTCCTGGAAGGATATCGTGGCGGACGAATCTTGCTTTGAGAAACGGTTGTCTTTACCACCTTAGCAAGAATAATTTTTGAACCATATTTACTTTTCTCCTTCATTCTTTTTTTGGAGTGTTGCCACTTGTCAATTATGAAAGAAAAATAAGGAGAAAAACAAATAGAGTGTTGCCACTTGTCAATTTGGAGTGTTTATTTAGACTATACCATTGTGTACCAACATGAAGGGAATACTCCAAAATTAATTATTGGAGTATGATTTGAAGTGATTTAGAGTATGGTTTGGAGTGTTACCACTGTGGATGTTGCAACCACGTTAATAGAAGATATATAACAAAGCATAATCTTGAAAGAGAGAGAAGTAAATCTTACGCCGAACATGAGGATCTAATTCATAATATGACATTGTGTAAAAAAATCAGATAGCCAACTTTTTCGCACAATCGCGACTAGGCTTCTTGTTGAAGGAGTAATAGATTTCTCGTTAGTGACTCGGCTCCCGGCATCATGGTGTTAAGTTGGTTATTTCATAAAGTGAGAATTTTTTTGTGCTTTACACCTAATTAAAGAAATTAAAAGGTCAATAAAATATTTTCCATATAAAACAATCTATATGGCCATTCTTAAGACATGTTATTTCAAAGCATTACAAGGAAACGATAGGATACGAAACTCGAACGAAGTTGCAAGAAGCACACATACCGAACAAATTATTAACATATGTACAATGATTCAATCTACTTGTAGAACTCAAGCACCCAACAATTAGCATAAGAACAAAGAGCTTTGATCCCGGAGAAGCCGGCTATCTTTGCCAAGGATTCGAACTCCTTCTCTGTCCTCTCTTTGCCTCCTGGAGACTGAGCCAACATTATAAGGTCGTACTGAATGACACCTTGGGCTGCTGTAGTCGATTCGGGGTACGTTGGAAGCAGGCACTCCATTATGATCACCTTCCCATGGGGCGGCAGCGCCTTCCAACAATTCTTCAACAACTTCAAGCAGTGCTCGTCGCTCCAATCATGAAGAATCCACTGCATAGTTGATTTACATATATAGATACTTTTTAGTTTTAACTTTTGCACGTCGAAAGAAAATTCTCAAGAAAAAAAAAACACTTAGAAATTAGGCTTTTAGATCATTCCCATGTCAAATTGCTAATTCTTCTACTCTTCCTTGATGGGTTAGGTAACGTAGTTCCTGGGTACATTGTTCATGTTCTATTATGTAGTTGTTGGTGTTTTTGTTTTTGGACTAGTGTAAAATAGTCCCACATCGACTACACCACCAAGTGAGTATCTCAATATAATACTTTGTATGTGTTAATGTGTGCACAAGGGGTGTGATGGGGCACATATGAGTGTTTTTCTAGAAGGAAAAAATGATTAACTCCTCATGAAAGCATGTTGTTTTTGTCGATTGGACTTGGACATGGACTCAAGGGCGTAAAGTGGCACGTCGTGTATGCACGTCTAACGGCGCACGACTTCGCTGATTGTGGGATAATCAAAAACATCAAACTCAGTTTTAACTCATTTTTTGAGTATTGATATTTTACTCCCACATCGGATAGAAGAAGAGGTGAAGTCTCATTCCTCTCTATAAATAAAGTCCCCCTGGCCTCCTTTTGGAGATACACAAAAATATTAAAAGAAAAGGGAACACACTGAGTCCAGAAAGTCTGATCGAGTCACAAAAAAGTTAATTACGAGCGTTTTAAAACTTCTTTTTGAACTTGTTGATTCCTGGAAGGATATCGTGGCGGACGAATCTTGCTTTGAGAAACGGTTGTCTTTACCACCTTAGCAAGAATAATTTTTGAACCATATTCTTCTCCTTCCTTCTTCTAATTGTAATCCGTTCTCTCTCTCTGCAACTGCGATTGCAAAGAAGAACGTGAAGTTGTTCTGTTAGTTTATAACACAAGTTTTTTTTGTTGCGATTGCAAGATAGAACGTGCAGTTGCTCTATTAGTTTGTAACACAATATTTTTTTTAGTTCCAACAGCGATTTCAGGTGCTTTTGGACCAGATTCTCCGTAGTCCTAATAACTCAGATCAGAAAAACAAACTCCTGTGGAATGGGTGATTGAAACTGTTCTTCCATCTTGATTTATTTTTGGGACTAACTGTTGAAGATTATAACCTAGACCAATATATTAGAAAATATATGTGATAGCTCTCGACCTTTACTACAACTCTAGATCTAGATCTTGTACAAGTGGCAGTAGCATAGACTTTAACATAATATAAGAAAAAAATAACATGGTATCAAAATAACTCAAATTTGAATCATTTAACACATATTTTCAATTGAGTTTGTAAAAGGTTTAAGAGTTTTAGTAGATTGGTATAGTCATTAAAAACACATGCATATGTATTTTCCACTAGACTAGGGAACAATTTGTCTATCATTTCTTATCTAGTAGATGCAACTCACCTTCATAAAAATGGCATCTCCACAGGTAACGCTTTCAAACATATTCCCACTAATATGCTCAACTCCTGCAACAACAAAAATCATATTATAGAAAAGACTAATGCATCTAAGGAAGCACGTTTTGAGATATTCAGCCAGGTGCTTGTGAAATCTGTGACATCGTGGAACATGGACAAAGTTGTGACGAAGATGACAGGCGTATCAATTGTTGAAGCGGGACTCGTATCAAAGACAATACATTGACACCGGTATACTGCCAATATATTGGTTTGTGTCAAATTATTTTGAAACCTTTTTAGGTGTTCCCCAATATATTAATTTTGGGTATACTGACAATATATTGTTTGTATATCGTGCACCTACGAAAATTTGTTGCAGTTTTGGTTGGTTTGGAACTAATTTAGGATAGAATTGGTTGGTTTGGAACTAATTTAGGATTTTCTATCCTAAATTATGATTTTTAAGTCTATTTAAGGAGGCTAAGGAGGATGCTACTTGTAAGTGTTCATCGAAGGAGATTCAAGGAGGCAGTCCTCCAAATCAACATGGAATCTTTAATTCTCTCATAGGGCCCGTGTTCAAAATAGATGCAGAAAGGATATCTTATTTGGGAGGACCCATCTGCTTCATTCAAGCAGTTGCCATCGAGTATGGTGAGCAATCTCGTTATAATCTTCTTCTCATTTTCATACTTTAAGATTTGTGAGTTATCGATTCTTTAGGCAAATGAAATGATTAGTACTTGTAATCAATCTTGTATTAGTTTTATTATATAGATTGAAATTTGTTCTATGACGACATCACCACATATATGGTATGTTTATCTTGTTCGTCTCTATCGTAGTGGTCTGTTATCTTTGGTGATTAGGAATTGTATTCCATAATTTTTTTTAGTACTTTTCGCAGTAGCATAGACATCTCATAAACTAGCTAGTATGGTGTCTTTACCACTATCATGTCATAACGAATACATATAATTAGATATCACACAAATCAAATACTTCAAAATAGAGTAGGACACAATTGAAATAAGATACGTGTCCGTGGTTTCATCCATAATAGATGCAGAAGTAATGTACCCGCGATAGCAGGTGCCTCCGAGATGACATGGGGGAGGTCGAAATTGATCCCCTTGATGTGAGGGTGCTTCCTGAGGATCATGTCGAGGGTTCCTCCGACCCCACCTCCGACGTCGACGAGCACCTGGAGGTCGTCGAAGCCCTTGTAGGTGTCGAGGATCTTCTTCATGATTAAGGCGGAATGGGTCCTCATGGCCTCGTTTAACACCTTGTTGAATCTGGGATCCGTGCCTTGGTACTCGAATATCGTTGTACCGTAGGCTTTGTTGAACGGGATTCCCCCATCCAACACGACATCTTTCAAATAGTACCTGTTGAAATTCGCAGACAGATTCATTTATATTCTCTTTCTTTTGCTTCTGACAACTCGTTCCTTAACTATAGATATATATTGCTATTATCGAGTTAAATGGGTGATACAATTATATTTTTGCACGTCACAGGAGGCCACGTGAAGTGGTATTGGTTTACCAGACTGTCGAAAATGATGGAACTATTAGGAAGGGGGTGGAATCGTGTCAAATGCAAAAAACATAAAAATAAAAAATAAATAAATAATAATAATAATAATAATAATAATAATATGAATTAGGATATTATACAAAATAGCTCTAATGTAATGTTTGGATGATTGTTGAAGTGAGTTAAGAAGTGCACATTTTTGTATTTCTTGTGAGTTGAGAAATGTAACTTTTTGTAATTCTTAAAATATGAAAAACGATAAAGTAAAGAGGATTAATCCTCCAACATCCGACATCAAAATTAGGACTTCACGTAAACCACTTCGAAGAAAAAATCTTCGATTTCAAAATGATGAAGACGTGGCAGACAAGATTTACTACTCATGCCACTTTACAGTAAATCATATATATAACCAAATACATGAAGTAGAATTCACTCCTCCCAAATTTGAATTTTCTACTTCATCACTCCTAAAATTTGAATTAATCGGACAACCAAACATGCCCTTAATGTTTCTTCCAACGCATTGTTATATACTATTGACAAATAAAATATACACATGAGAAACACTTTACTAGCCTGTGCAGTAGGCTTGAGATACGACAAGAACTAACTTACAAATTCTCGAATGTATTTCTTTTATACATATATACGTATTGAGACTAAATGGATGCTGAATGGTACGAGTAATGCTATATATACCTCCAAAATGTATCTCTTTTATGTTCCTCCGTCACATGGCACTGCTTTATTGGTCCAAGCAAATAGGGGAGAAGTTGGGGAAAAGACATAAGCCAATAGAAGATGACCACGTAATGGAAGGACATGAAATAAGTACATTTTGGAGGTACACAAAACATTTTTCGAATGGTACATGTTTGATGATGTTATCATGAACATAAAAACAATTCCCAATTCCCAAATTTTTAGTAAAGGTTTGCGTAATCCGTACCAGCTCTCCATGAGGACCTTATCCTGGATCATGAGTCCCAATGCACCAATAGACCCCCCGTCCTCGTCCTTTGTCAAGAACTTCATCACCGGCGCGGCCCCGTACTTCCTCTCGCCGGTGCCCTCCACGGAGCTGCAGACGAGCACGTTGTAGCTCGCCAGCAGCATGAGGATCCTGTCGAGCATGGCGGGCGCCTGCGGGTTCTGCGTGGGCAGCTGGCTCGATATCTCCGCCGGGGACAGGCTCGCCCCGGGGCCGGCCTTGGCGATGATCTCGAAGAGGCCGAGCTCGATGGCGGCCTTGAGGGTCATCGGGAGGACCGAGAGGCTGGTCAGCTGCAGCGCGTAGAGGCACGCGTCCTGCTCGCTCGACTGATCAGGAACGCACAAGGCCGTCGACGACTTGTTCTGATATGTAGAGCCCATGGTTGGGTTCGTTCGAGTGGAGAGATCAGAGGAATGGGAGTGGTGTAATGAGCTTTTTGCGGGGTTCATCATACAATATATATATATATATATATATATATATATATATATATATATATATATAGCGGATCAAAAGTCCTCCTTAGAAAGTCCTCCAAAAACCCCCTTCACTCTAATTCGTAATATTAATGTTAATATTAATGTTAATGTTAATATTAATGTTAATATTAATATTAATGTTAATATTAAATTTTTTTAATTTTTTTATATTAATTTTAGTGTTAATGTTAATATTAATGTTAATGTTAATGTTAATGTTAATATTAATTTTAATGTTAAGTTTAATGTTAATTTTAGTATTTAATGTTAATATTAACATTAATATTAACATTAACATTAATATTAACATTAATATTAACATTAAATTACGGATTAGAGTGAGGAGGGTTTTTGGGGGGCTTTCGCTTTGATCCGCGTCCACTATATATATATATATTATATATATATATATATATATATATATAGAAGCGGATCAAAAACCCTCCTTAGAAAGTCCCTCAAAAATTCCCCTCACTCTAATCCGTAATTTAATGTTAATATTAATGTTAATATTAATGTTAATGTTAATATTAATGTTAATATTAACATTAAATACTAAAATTAACATTAATTTACATTAAATTAATATTAACATTAATATTAACATTAATATTAATATTAACAATAACATTAACATTAATATATAAAAAATTTAAAAAAAAATTATTAACATTAAAATTAATATTAACATTAATATTAACATTAACATTATATTAACATTAATATTAACATTAATATTACGAATTAGAGTGAGGGAGGTTTTTGGGGGGCTTTCTAAGGGGACTTTTGATCCGCTCCCATATATATTATATATAATATATATATATATATATATATATATATATATATATATATATATATATATATATATATATATATATATATATATATATATATATATATATATATATGTGAGGTGAAGCTTGCGCACGAGGTTCATACACTAGACATAAAATTCGTGGTTACATTATTGGGGGAGGTAGGTGAAGCTTGCGCACGAGGGAATTAGAGGGGAGCTGAGGGCAGTTGTCTAGCTAGATCTCGGCCAGCCTTAATTTTAAAATAAAACTCGACTTTGCCACTTAGGCTGTGTTTGTTGTTTTTTTTTTATGGAAAAATATTTCTATCACAAATTTTTCAGCAATTGTAGTGTTTGATAGCTTATATTTTATGAAATAATTTTCTAAAAATCTATTATTTTCATATTTTCACATAAGGTGGTGGAAAATGGAACTTGTCTAATCCATATGAAAGTATTATTTTCCATGAAAAATCTATTTTCGTGAAAAATAATGACATTGAAGCACCCAAATTAAGTTTTCATGATTTAAAATTCCATGGAATTAATTTCGTTTCCACATTTTTTCACCTTGCAATCAACGCAGCCTAGAATTTTTTTTTTTGGGAAAAGGAATTTGCCTAAACTTCTGATGCAGTGCATACAACTTTACAAAAATAGTTACAGAAGTCCAACCTTGACAGTCCTTTTGGCATTTTTACTTCTTTTATTTAAATTTTGTCACAAAATGCCAAATCGTCTCTCTTTTCTTTTAACAAAAACGTCCCTAACTTATCCTAGGACAAATTTATTTTTGTAGTATGCCCCGAATTCTATAGAAAAATAAAATCATATTGTAACTTTGAATAGGAATGGTGTACGTGATGAGCTCTCGTGGTGTTGTTGCTCGCTCAATAATAGAACCCTTTGGCTCACTAACCGCACCTATAAAAAAATCTTGACGTCAGCGACCCTGGCACCAGACAAAAAAATAAATAAATAAATTCTGACACCAGTGTCGGTGGACCAAACATTAAAAAAATCATATAATTGGACGCCAGCAACATGAAATATTGCCTTCTTTGTGATGCTACACCGCTATGAGACGGCAAAGGTCGAGGTTCTATGGAGATGCAGAAGAGAAAGAGAAAAACTTCTCTTTTCTGGTATTTTTAATTTGGTCTCGCTCATCAATTAGATTTATTTTCGGTATGTTCACATTATTTCCATAACAATTATATCCTTAGGGTTTGGTACGCTATTTTTTTTTATTCCCGTAAAAATTTAAATGAGAATTTTATTACCACGTTTGTTAGGCTTATAAAAATTTATTCCCGGAATTATAAATACCCGGGTAAATAGTTTACCCACAAAATATGGAAATTCTATCCCTGGAGAATCGGTGGGTATTTTTTTTTTGCCCGGAAAAAAAAATTGTCTAAATTTTTTTTTCTTTTTTTGATCAATTTTGATTATTTTGAATATTTTTTCTTTTTTTTGTCGTTTTTATCGCTTTTTTGTCATTTTTTGTCGTT
>JANAVB010040820.1:6057904-6110404 GCA_029216955.1 Iris pallida
CTTTGTCGGAACAGACCCCATTTTGAAATTTTTCTAATAAAGAAAACGGTTTCAACATGCCTACTTTGGTATTGTTTTTGATCTATCTACATTGAATTAGGTTTGAAACTTATGATGGTTATTGACAAGTTAACAAAGAATACATGTGCGCAAGTTTCATCGAATTTTGCTAAATGAATAACAAGTTATGGTCGTCGATCAAGTTAAAAAAATCACAGAAGTCTGAATTCGGAAAGTTGTGTATTTTTTCAAAAATTGGACAACAATTTTCCAGTGATTAAATAGGAGCTAAATTAAACTAGTTGCTTGGTACTTACCTTGGTTATATAGACTGTACATATATGAAATCGAAACTAAATTTGATCGAGGGATTACAAAGTTATTTGCTTCCCAATAGGGTGTTATGAACATAGTTCTACTTTACTAAATCGGTTGTTTTTCTTGATTTTGGAACTAAATTTAACTATGTTTTAATCCAATTAATTGCTATGAATTGTAATCGAAACGGAGAGGGTTAACAAGTGTGTGCACTTGAAAAGTCGGATCGGGATTCGGTTGATCGAGGAGGGAGAACGGAGTCCGTGGAAATAGCTCGGCGCAACAGGATTGTGTTGTGCGCAAAGCAAATCGGAGTGTTTCGAGCCTCCTTACGTCGCAAGCACGCGTCGAGGATGGTTGCGCAGGGTTTAGTGATGCTCTGGGGTTCGAGGTGCACTCTTTGGGGTGCTTGCGGACTTGCAACGACGGTGGGACGATGCTCGAGGATAGTGGTTGTGGGTGTATCGTCGGTCGACGAGGAATGGAGTTGTGGGAGAGGAGAGGATAGAGATTAATGGAAGATAGAGAGAAGAGAACATGAGAGGAGTTGGGAGAGGTAGGAGGAAAAGTCGGGAGAGATGAAGGGGAGGGGTGGTTCTTTCGCACGGTTACGTGCGGAGAGGAGGAACCAACTATTACTTTGAATGGGAAAATTGGATTATCACGTTAATATGTTATGAGTTTGGGGAAGTAAGGTGTTCATGGGTTAGATAGGTGGCTGGTAGTGGGGAAATGGTTTATTGAGTTTGGATGCAAAGGGGATTTAGTAGCTGTGGTGATTTGGGTTGCTGGAAGAATAGGCAAATAAGGGGGTTTGAATGAGTTAGTGGGTTTTAGACCCATATAACTAACGGGTCCAATAAAGAAACAGAAAATTGTTGGGATGTTTAGGAAAATGAATAAAAATTCAACAAATGGCTTCTAGGGATAGTTATTAGGGAAGAAAATATTTGTTTGGGCTTTAAATTGTGGGTTTTGGGTAGACTTAGGAATTAAATTAGGAAATAAATTAATAATAATAATAATAATAATAATAATAATAATAATAATAATAATAATAATAATAAAATTGGGATTTTACACATGTGGACCTCCAATGGCGCCAGAAATGGGAGTTTATACATGTTGTACACAAGGGAGGAGCTAGGATTCTGAATTGGGGTGGACTAGGTTAGGTTGGGATGGACCGGCTATGGATAAACTCATATAAAATGGCAGCTTGTTAGTCTTTTTGTAATTTTATTATTGCAGCCGAGACAACATTTCAAATGTATTAAAATAATGTATTTAGCTTCAAGTTATTAATGAAAACATATTTTATTCCTATACTGTTTTTTCAACTTTTGATGCAATATACTTTTAACATGTGTTCAAAAGAATGATCACTCATTGTAGCTCCCCTTCCCGAAAATTTTAAAATATTTTTATTATTATTTATTTAAATGGTGATTTTTAGATTTTATAAATAATTATTTAGTTAATTATTATGGTAGATAATTTTAGTCATGGTTAGGAATTGGGGTACAAGGCGACTAGAAATCATGGTACGGATAGTGCAGTTGCGTGCTTTGACTAGTGTATTAGCCCTGGTAGGGAAGACCGAGCCATAGTGATGTCCTAACTAAGAAAACCAGGCCAAGTCGTGACTTAACCCTTATCAAAAATTTATTTATTTATTAATTATATTATTGAGTTTTAGAGAATACGGTTGTAACGAATTAGTCCAGATAGGACCCAAATCAAGCCCAAGCCCATGTAATCATGCGGGACGTCCAATGACTTTCGTGTTGATGTATTTTGGTATGATGGTGTCGTATTCCGTTTTAATGATCTAATGAATATTTTATAAGTATTCTTAATTAGATATTGTAAATATCATTATTAGTTGATATTCGATGATAACTGTATAAAATAGGCCCTTGTACATTTTTGGGATTAGTAGACTGTACAAATGGTATATACACCATTATTGGTCTATTAAATTCCGTTATCATTATTATTTTTATTATTTGTAATTGTTATTTAATATTATTATTTTATTGGTTATATTTTTTTGTCAAATAAATGCTATAATATATATTCATATTTATATAGGCCCTACACTAGAAATAAATAATATTGTTTTGTTTAGAATTTATTAATGTATGTACATATATACATGTTATGTATATACAAGGGTGTATATGTGTATGTATATATGAAAAAATATTATATATGTGTGTATTTGTATATATATATATATATATATATATATATATATATATATATATATATATATATTAAAAAAGAAATAGAAAAAAGCAGCAGCAATATATATAGGTATGTATGTGTAAATATATATATATATATATATATATATATATATATATATATATATATATATATATATATATATATATATATATATATATATATATATATGCATTTGTGTTTATATATATATATAAACACAAAAAAAAAAATAGCATTTGTGTTTATATATATATATATATATATATATATATATATATATATATATATATATATATATATATAGGCTAATAAATATATATATATATATATATATATATATATATATATATTTATTTATTTATTAGTATATATATATATATATATATATATATATATATATATATATATATATATATATATATATATATATATATATATATATATATATATATAGGCTAATAAATAAATATATAGGCTAATAAATAAATAAATAAATAAATAAATATATATATATATATATATATATATATATATATATATATATATATATATATATATATATATATATATATATATATATATATATATATATAGGCTAATATATATATATATATATATAGGCTAATAAAGAAATAGAAAAAAGAAAGAAAAAAAAGAATGCAAAAGCAGCAGCAATCCCATCCCAACTAACTCGACCCCATCCCCCTGTTAGCAAAGACAACATAGTATATATACATAGACACAGGGGAGACTCGAAAAAAAAACATCAAACCCTAACACCGCCACCACTAGGACTGCAAACGAGCCAAGCCAAGCCAAGCTTTGGTAAGCTTGAGCTTGGCTTGACTAGAATTAATCGAGCTCAAGCTCGAGCTCGAGCTTGATAAATTTTTTATTTTAGAGCTTGAGCTTGGCTCGAGCTTGTTTATATTAAGCTTGAGCTTGGCTTGGTTTGAGCTCGAGCTTGACTTGATAAGAAAGCTTGATTCAAGCTTGATAAACAAGTTCGATAAGCTCAAAATCAAGCTTGTTAAGCTTGATTTCATATTCGTTCAACTTTATTTCAAACTCATTAAGCTTGATTTCAAGCTTAACGAGCTCGATTTCAATTTAGTTAGGTTTGAATTCAAGTACTTGTAATATTAACAATTTAATTATAAATTTTTAATTAAAAAAGTTCCTTAATATCAATTATTAAGGACATATAAATATATAATGCACAAATATATAAAATTAGAATTCAATAAAGAACAAATGAGCTTCTAAACAAGCTCCTAAACGAGCTTCTAAACGAGCCAGCTCGCAAGCTCATAAACGAGCCAGCTCACGAGCTCAAACGAGCAGAGTACTTCTAAGCTTGAGCTTGGCTTGTTTATTAAATGAGCTCGAAAATGAAGCTTGAGCTCAGCTTGTTTAGTAAACGAACCGAGCTCAAACGAGCTTTTATCGAGCCGAGCTTCGAGCAGCTCGCGAACGGCTTGGCTCATTTGCAACCCTAGCCACCACCCATCCTGCGCGCCGTGGAAGCCTTGACCGCACGCGCCACCGCCGCGTGCCATCGCGAGGCCGCCGTCGGCCGGCCAGTTCCGTCGTGGGCCGCGCGCACAGGCGCAAAAAGTAGCAGCACGCGGTAGCAGCGACCCAATTTCGCAGCATGGGTTCTCGACGCACGCTCGATCTTTCGTGATTCGTTTCTTCGGGTATGTCTCTAACATATACGAGTTTAATTTTCTTCAAATAGTTTATTTTAATTCGACGTATGTGCGACGAAAAATGAGTACCAAATTCGAGAAAAAACTCGATTTTCTGGATTTAGAAACTGTCCCGAAACCCGAAGTTGGCGCTCGATTTACAACCAGCATATCGTGAAAGTTGGAAAACCGCTTGAACAGCCTTGTAGACAACATAATCGAGATCGAAACCGTATTTTTAGTTTAATTTCTAGTTGGTTATTTTCTGTTAAAAATCAATTTGAAAATCAGGAAAAACTTGGCAAAAACTGTTTTCAAAATATTAAAAACCCTCGATACGACGTGCGTCCCGCCAATCCGGGCGACGTGGTCGTGAACCGAAAGCATCGAAAAATGTGTATCAACTTTGTGGACATGTGGGCTTTGACAAAATTTAAATTGGTTGCGTGTGCATGACGAATTTGATGCGTATCCGTCGAAATTTACCGTATCGGCCCCTTTGCACAAACTTCAATTACTTTGTGCACGTTCTTCAGATCGAGAAAAAACTTGTGCCAGTAGGACCGTATCATTTTTTTGGTTACGTATGCCAAGTTTGGTCCAATTCTGAGACAGTTGTTCGAATCGTCGTTTTGCGGACCCCACGGACCGATTCAACGGACAATTTTGTGCACGGCCTGTCAAAATTCAACTTTGGACATACGGTTAGATTTATATCATCAAAACGAATCTGTAGACATATAGTTTGATGAATTTAGAGACCATATACTTTGGCACGCTTTTCGGTGCAAAGCGGGTCTAACGGCGGATACCGTTTTGATCCGAAATTACCGTTTTTCCCATGTGTCCAGAATTGGACTTAATGACAGGCACTCCTAGCTAATTTGACTATTCTAAAAATATTGGTAATATTTATTTTAGCATCCGGAGACTCCTGCATGTGTTGACTGATTGTGGCTCATTGAGTGGTATAGTGTTGTCTGTTTCACCAGCACAGGACCTCAGGCGAGTACATCTCTGATAGTTTTCGTATTTGATTATCTCTATACTTATTGTATTTAATATTGTTTTACATTGATATCACGTTGATTCTTGACATGCTTGTCACACGAGATAGTAGTTATGGATTCTTGAATGTTGTTCGTGACCAATATATTTTCGTGTTCGTGACCTGTTTGGATCCAAGAGTACTGGTCGGGCGGGGGGAGTACAATAGTGGACATGTAAACATACCCAAAAATATCTCTAAAATGTCTATTCTTGCCTGATAGCAGTCGTACAACTCACGTGCGGGGTGCCAGATTTACCCCTTAGTCGTTTACATGTCGAAATTTTATTTCAAATCACTTGTTAGATAGAGTCTTGCTGCATTACTGTTTCTTGTCATTGCTTGTCTTGTGTACCATGTATCCCAGTTTTTACTCGCATGATTCCTGCCATGATTCCCTGTTTATCCCTTATCATGTATCTCAGTATTATTACAGATTTAAGGATTTCGTCATTTATTGATTCTGTTGTGAGATTGTACTCGTTCCATTTCTGTCACCCCCAGTTTTCAAATTAGGGGTATTTTCGTCATTTTCAAGTTTTAGAATATTTTAGGAATTTTATTTGATTTTATATGATTTTTAGGAATTTATTTGGGTTAGTTTGGATTTAATCCAATTCGGACTCAATTTGGAGACCCGGGTAGCCTGGACCCTAGTGGGACCCCCATACTAGCTGGGCTTAGCCCATGTACCATCATAATTAGGCTAGAAATTATTAACCCAACTTCCATGGCTTAATTAGTTATTTTAGAGGCTTAATTTGTATTTAAGATCAAACCGAATCAAACCGAACCAACCCGAATTCAAATAAACCCAAACCAAGTTTAGTGGGTTGTGGGCTATTGGATCCCAACCCAATAGCCCTAGGAGTGGCCGGCCATGAAGTAACCCCCCTTGTCTTCTCCACAAAGTAACCTCTTTCTCTCTCTTTCTCAAATTCTTTCTCTCCAAGCTCTCTCTCCAAACAACATTTAGGTTTGTCATCAATCCCTCATTAATAACTCCTTTTCATTTATGTTCTTTACATTAAGTGTAGAGAATTCAATTCTCTACACTTTGCCCTCTATTTTGTAGGTTCTCCCTAGAAATTTGGTTAGTGTTAATTAGGGATTTATATGTTAATGGTATATATATATGTATTTTTTTTTTATGTATATATATATGTTAATGGTATATATATATATATATATATATATATATATATATATATATATATATATATATATATATATATATATATATATATATATGTGTGTGTGTGTGTGTGTGTGTGTGTGTGTGTGTGTGTGTGTGTGTGTGTGTGTGTGTATGTATAGATATATATATAGGAATATATATGTATGTATGTATTTGTGTGTGTGTGTGTAGAGAGTGGTGGGATGAGAATGAGAGTGGTGGTGTGGTTGTGTGTGTGGTTGTGTGTGTGGTTGTGGAGATATATATATATAGATGTATATGTGTGTATATATATATATATATATATATATATATATATATATATATATATATATATATATATATATATATATATATAGATGGGAGGTTAGAGGATTAGATATTGGTTATATATATATATATAGAAATAGATATATAGATATATAGATAGATAGGTATATATGTATTGATATATATATAAAGAGAGGAGAGGGAGGAGTGAAGGAGGAGAAGTAGGAGAAGAAGGGAAGAGCAGCAGCAGCTGCAGGAGCTGCAGCAGCAGCTCAAAGCAGCAGCAGCAGCAGCAGCAGCAGCAGAGCATAAGCAGCAGCAGCTGTAGTAGCAAATGCAGCAGGAGCTGCCTTGGCAGCTCCTTCCCCCCCATACACCCCCTGTACACCCCTTAAACCCCCCTAGTACCCTATGTATAGGTGTATATGTAGGTATATACATATAGATATATATATGTTTATATATAGAGAGAAATAGATGAGAAGTTAGATAGAAGAAGGAAGGAAAAGAATTAAGAAGAAGTAAAGAAGAAGGAAGGAAATTAGAATGAGAAGGAAGTTGGAGAAGAAGAAAACTAGGAGAAGTTAGGAAATTGAAGAAGAGTAGGAAGGAGGAGTAAGAAGAAGATTATAGAAGTTAAGAAGAAGAAGAACTAGAATTGAGAATCAAAGAGGAGAATTAGAACGAGAGTAAAAATAGACTTTTTGGTAGAAATCGAGTTAGAAGGGGAAATTGAGCCCGGAGCATCGGATCGCGATGAAACTTGACATAGGCCTAGGTTACGTGATTTATATTTTGCGGATAAGCTCCCGAGTGAAAATCGGGGTCGTAGGGCGCCGGTATCGCGCCGTGTCAGCGCGTATCTTGAAATATTCAAGATATCTGCAACGGGCCGTAAGGTGGACTAGACGTCCATTTTATTTAGGTATTTTGGTAGATAACGAACCTATAGGATAGTACCCTACTAACCTAGGGAGCACGGATCAAAATAACTAGCGTAGGTAGGCTAACGGGGTAATCGCCGAAGGTAGAATTTTACCCTTAAAAAGGGTAAAATAGGGATTTGGCCCATGGCCAAGATTCGAGTTTTCAAGTCCAAGATGGACTTGGATATGGGTCGTATAGGTTGGTAATGAGTAGGATTAGCTGTTTAAACCTAGTCTTGGACCTGGTTGACCACGGTTGACTTTTTGGACTAAAAGTCAACTATGGGTCAACACTTTACCCAATTTAGTTTCAAATTCCATTTAACTTGGACAGTTGACTAAAAGTCAACTATTAGTCACCAGTGACCTAGGGTTGACCTAGAGTTGACCTAGAATTAACCAGAGTTGACCTGTTGACCAAAAGTCAACGGTAAGCCAGTTTTCGACCTAGATTGATCTGGATTAACTTCTAATGTTCTCCAATGACCAAGATTGACCCGACTAGACATGTCTTGACCTAGAATGACTAAATAGGGTTTATTTTGATTTAACTTTACTTCCTAAACATAGTATTGATACGTCTTGTTCTCTATAGGTCCTCGAGACACTGCAGTTGATCCAGTCGACGTATATTATCATCTTACAGGCGAGTACATTCTCTGATACTTATTCCCAATTTATGATAACTGTTATGATTCATGTACTTAGTGTTGATATGCTTATTCCCGATACATGGTTCTCACGGATTGGTATTCTTAGATCCCGACGAGAGATGTTTTCTCCTTCTTAGGTTGGGATGTATTGTGCAAGCACCCTTGTAGCTCTTGCTCAATATATGGTCACTGATTCTAGAGAAGGCTAGCTACCTTCTCATTAGAATCCCGTGCAGTGACGTGTCCTATTTGGATCTGTTCTACCAGTTGGGGTAGGGGGAGTAGTAGCGTATGCCTGTGATCAGATCCATCCCGCATTCCCGAACAGTGTGAGTCATATACCGCACATATGACTTGCCAGGCCGATTCTTGACAGGTACCCAAGCCGATCACAAGCTGAAACTACTACTCACACACATTGGATATATAGCTTACCTTGATTGTGTACATGCCATGATTCTGTTCTCTTTTCTTGTTCTAGCTCTAGCTTTACAGCTTACCATGCCATGATACATACATCTACACTCCATGATTCATTGTATATGCTCTATTTACAGTCTTATAGCTTTTATTCTATCTTGAGATCTGTTATGAGATATATATACTCGTTCCATCCTGACTGGACTGTTGATAAAATATTACAGATATCAACGAGGGAGATTGCAGTACCTACTATGGTCCGGACGACGTAGTAGGCCTAGACTTGGTCCCGCAGGGCGTAGCTCCGCATGACGAGACTATACCACTTGTTTAGTTAGAGTAGGTCTTTGTACTGGACTTAGTTTCCAGTTACTTTTTGAGACTGTATTATATTTGGACTGTATTAGAGACTGGACTTGTATATTATTTGTATCTGGACTTGACTGGTTATATTTTATCGTCTTGTTGTCTTTATCTTTCAGTCTTTACTTTTCATCTTAGAGTTGTGATTTGAGCACTTATATATATTCATTGCTTGTCCTCCGTTCGGAGTTGACTATATTCTCGACAGGTTTTGTTATATATATAAACTGTTGTCAGACTAGAAAATCCACAGCGTTCTACGCCATTTTTTTGGTGAGGGCTGGGCGTTGTCGCTTCACGTGCCCTTTTAGCGGGTACGGGTCGTGACACATTTTAGTGGTGGCCCACGCAGGTCATGAAGTCGCAATTAGTGCGATATCGTAGCGGCATTCGTCTTAGAGTGTTGACTACGAGCCTGTATTACCCATAGGAAGTAGTAGGCTAAGAGTGCTCAATCACAGTAGGATCTTTCCTTGCTTATCTTGCTTACCGTCTTTGATATTGATTTACTGCATTCTAGCTGTCCTCCTTTGATATTGCCTTCATGTGCCATATTGATATCTTCTTCTCAATTTGTCTTCAGGATATTGATGACTCATCCTCCTGGCGAGGAGCACGGGGAGACGGAGAGGTCTGCCACCTCTGGCGGACAGGCTCCGGTCACTTCCCCGGCTGATGGGACTTCTGTTGGGGCTCTTGGAGGTACTCCTCCAGCTACCTCGATGACCGTCCCTGGGGCCATTGCGGGTGCTCTTCCCATAGTGCCAGGGGCTACAGCGGGAGCTGCCGGGGGTATTCTTTCTCCTTAGCAGGGGACTCCTCCGGTGATGATGGGAGCTATTCCTCCATTGCCTTCTTTGCCCACAGACATGGGGAAGATGCTAGCGTTCTTTCACCAGGTGCTTGAGTCCCAGCGGGCTCAGCACGAGGCTCAGTTGAGGCAGACTGAGGCCATACGCCAGGGCATGGAGGATGCACACAGATTGGCTATGGCGGCAGTGGAGCATGGGGCTCCACAGAGGGAGGTTCAGCAGCAGCCGAAGATCGGAGATATCCAGGCTTTCAAGAAGCTTGGTCCGAGGGATTTCAAGGGGACAGAGGGTATTATTTATGTTGATGACTGGCTCGAGGATATCGAGCGCCAGATGGGGACCTGCCGCCTGGCAGCCGACCTGAGGGTCGAGGCGGTTGGGTTGCAGTTGTTAGATATTGCCCGGACATGGTTCCGAAATGAGCCGGCTCTTGCAGGAGAGGGCCATACTTGGGCTGAGTTTCGAGCCCTGTTCAGAGAGAAGTTCTTTTCCCCTACGGACAAGATTGGCCTGGTGCGGCAGTTCCAGAACCTGCAGCAGGGCAGCATGACCGTAGAGGAGTATGCGGCAGAGTTCGATCGGCTGAGCCGATACGCCGAGTACATGGTGAGTGACCCGGTGATCCGAGCAGAGCATTTCCGGGAGGGATTGGCATGGGATATCAAGATCCTGATCCCTTCCTTCTATGCGACATATACGGAGGTTTACGCAGAGGCTCGGAAGGTGGAGAGGGAGTTGGGCTTGAAGCCGAAGAGGGATCGAGATTTGTTTTCTGGGGCCAGTAGCAGCGCAGGGCATGCTAAGCGCCCTCAGCTTCAGCATCAGTCGTTCTAGCATCACCAGCAGCAGGGGCAGGCCAGAGCGTCTGTCCAGAGGAGTCAGCAGCGTCCGGGGCAGGATGATCCACCGTGCCACTTCTGCAAGAAGCCCGATCATCTCTTCGAGTTCTGTAGGAGGAGACTGGGGCTGTGTCTCTTTTGTGGTGCCACTGGGCATCAGATGCGGGAGTGTCCTAAGAACCCCCGTGTTACTGGAGCTGTTCAGAGGGCACCCGTTCAGAGGGCACCAGCTAGTGTGCCGGTAGTTCAGCAGCGAGGTCCGCTTCCGACTCAGCAGCAGCAGTTCGTTCAGCACCGCCAGCAGAGGGGTGGTCAGGGTAGAGCCTTTACTCTTGCAGCCGAGGAGATGGAGCCTATTGTGGATGTTGTCGCAGGTTCTATTCTGCTCAATTCTTTTCCAGCTTTGGCCTTATTTGATTCTGGTGCTACGTATAGTTTTGTGTCTGTTTCTTTTGCTCTTAGGCACAATATTATTGCTGAATATCTGGGTAGGACTTGCAAGATTATGACTGGGAATGGCATCATCCTAGTTAATAATGTTTGCAAGGGGCGGAGAGTTTCTTTGAGAGGCCGGGAGCTGAGTGCGTGTTTGCTCGTAATGCCACTTCCGAGTTACGATGTGGTACTCGGTATGGATTGGTTGAGCACGCACCACGCTAGCATCGACTGCAGAGGGGGCAGGATTCTATTTAGGTCGCTGGGAGAGCTGGAGTATGAGTTCACCAGGGGTGCAGTGGAGCAGGGAGATAGATTCTGCGGAGCGTTGTTGACGGGGCCGGTATTGCCACATCCACTCATTGCTGAGTTCTTGGATGTCTTTCCCGAGGAGCTGCCCGGGATGCCGCCAGATCGTGATGTTGAGTTTTTTATAGATCTAGTGCCGGGTGCTGAGCATATCTCCCAGCACGTCTATAGAATCAACAACAGTGAGTTAGCGGAGCTGAAGAAGCAGGTCGACGAGCTGGAGGACAAGGGCTTTATTCGATCTAGTTCTTCACCTTGGGGCGCGCCAGTTCTTTTCGTCCCCAAGAAGGATGGTACGGTACGTCTGTGTATTGATTACATGGCGCTCAACAACCTTACCATCAAGAACAAGTATCCTTTGCCGAGGATTGATGACTTGTTCGACCAGTTGAGCGGCGCGAGGGTGTTCTCGAAGATCGACTTGCGTACCGGGTACCATCAGCTGAAGGTGAAGCGGGATGACATTCCGAAGACTGCCTTTCGGACCCGCTATGGCCAGTATGAGTATACCGTCATGCCGTTTGGGTTGACCAACGCCCCGGCGGTATTCATGAACTTGATGAACAAGGTATTTCACCAGTACCTTGACAAGTTCGTGGTGGTCTTCATTGATGACATTCTCATCTACTCGAAGACACCAGAGGAGCACGAGGAGCACCTGAGGATTGTGTTGGACACTCTCAGGAGGGAGCAGCTGTATGGGAAGCTGTCCAAGTGCGAGTTCTTCTTGGATCGCGTGGAGTTCCTAGGCCATGTTGTCTCTGGCGAGGGGATTTCAGTGGATCCGAAGAAGATTCCTGCAGTGGAGTCCTGGTCGACGTCGAGCTCAGTAGCAGAGGTTCGGAGTTTTCTGGGTCTGGCAGGTTACTACCGGAGGTTCGTGCAGGACTTTTTCAGGATTGCCCAGCCGATGACCCGCCCTACCAGGAAGGACGAGGAGTTTGTTTGGTCCGATGAGTGCCAGGCCGCCTTCGAGGAGTTGAAGGCGAGATTGACTACAGCTCCTATCTTGACGCTGCCATCTGGATCTGGTGGTTATACGATCTATAGTGATGCTTCAGGACGGGGTTTGGGTTGTGTGCTTCAGCAGCACGGGAAGGTAATTGCCTATGCATCTAGGCAGTTACGTCCTCATGAGAGGAATTACCCTACCCACGATCTGGAGCTGGCAGCGGTCATCTTTGCTTTGAAGCTGTGGAAACACTATCTGTACAGAGAGCGAGTTGAGATCTATACAGATCACAAGAGCTTGAAGTACGTGTTTATCCAGAAGGAGCTGAATATGAGGCAGAGGCGATGGTTAGAGCTGATGAAGGATTTTGATATATCCTTGCAGTACCATCCGGGGAAGGCCAAAGTGGTCGCGGATGCTTTGAGCAGGTATCCCATGGCTATGTGTTTGACGATGGATCGTCACCTTCTGGCAGATCTGGAGAGCTTGGGCATAGAGGTGATAGTTCCTGGGTTCGAGGCGCAGATGTGGGGTCTGCAGGTGCAGTCGGAGCTGATGGAGAGAGTCAGGGCAGCTCAGTTTGAGGATGAGGCTCTGAGAGTCATCAGGGAGCAGGTCCAGATAGGACTGTTGGATGAGTTCTCTTTAGCAGGGGATGGGTCGTTGAGGCATGGTACCAGATTGTGCGTGCCGAGCGGAGGACTTCGGAAGGAGGTTCTTCAGGAGGCGTCCCATTCTCAGTACTCTATGTATCCAGGAGCCAACAAGATGTATAGAGACTTGAGACAGCATGTTTGGTGGTATGGCATGAAACGTGAGGTGGCTCAGTTCGTGTCGAGATGTTTAGTGTGCCAGTAGGTGAAGGCCGGGAGGCAGAGACTCGGTGGATTGCTCCAGCCACTACCCATTCCTGAGTGAAAGTGGGAGCATATCACTATGGACTTTTATCTGGGCTTCCGCGCTCTCCAAGAGGGAAGGATGCGATTTGGGTCATTGTTGATCGATTGACCAAATCGGCCCACTTTTTGCCTTTCAAAGTGGGTTTGTCGACGGAAAGGTTGGCCGAGATGTACGTGCGACAGATAGTCCGATTGCACGGGGTGCCAGTGAGTATAGTCTCGGATCGGGACAGCCGATTCACTTCCCACTTCTGGCGGAGTTTACAGCTTAGCTTGGGCACATCGCTCAAGTTCAGTACAGCATATCACCCCCAGACAGACGGGCAGTCGGAGAGGACGATTCAGACCCTCGAGGATATACTGCATACCTGTGTCTTGGACTTCGGGGGATCTTGGGAGGACCACCTTCACTTGGTAGAGTTTGCTTACAACAACAGCTACCAAGCCAGTATAGAGATGTCATCTTTCGAGGCTCTATACGGACGGAGGTGCCGTACTCCCTTGTCTTGGGATGATGTCGGTGAGAGGGTTTTGCTTGGCCCTGAGATAGTGGTGGATGCTGCAGAGAAGGTCAGGGTTATCAGAGATAGACTTCGGGTGGCACAGGATAGGCAGCGGCATTGGGCCGATAGCTACCGGAGGCCATTGGAGTTTGAGGTATAAATTAGATTTTTCTAGTATTGAGTCTGATTGTGATTGTTTTAGATCAAGCTCTAAGTCTTGTGTTTTGTTCTAGGTTGATGATCTTGTCTTTCTGCAGATTTCTCCGACGCGTGGCACAATTCGTTTTGGTGGCGGCAGGAAGCTTAGTCCACGATACATCGGACCATTCCGTATCCTGGGCAGGGTCGGTGTAGTGGCTTACCGACTGGAGTTACCGCCTGCACTAGAGGAAGTGCACAGTGTGTTCCACGTGTCGCAGCTGAGACGGTACGTGGCAGATCCCAGTCACGTCTTAGACCACCCCGAGATCGAGGTGGGACCGACACTCAGTTACCCAGAGAAGCCGGTCGAGATCTTGGACCGAAGAGAGAAGGTGCTCCGGAACCAGGTCATTCCATTGGTTCGCGTTGCATGGAGACACCACTCTCCAGGTGAGTCCACCTGGGAGAGGGAGGACGACATGCGGGAGCGATTCCCATATCTCTTCGAGCCTTGAGGTAAAATTCTTCTTTTTCTTTCCTTGTTCTGTTCATGATTGCAGTGTTAGCCCTCATTCAATTTTGAGGACAAAATTTTTTTAAGGAGGGTAGATTTGTCACCCCCAGTTTTCAAATTAGAGGTATTTTCATCATTTTCAAGTTTTAGAATATTTTAGGAATTTTATTTGATTTTATATGATTTTTAGGAATTTATTTGTGTTGGTTTGGATTTAATCCAATTCGGACTCAATTTGGAGACCCGGGTAGCCTGGACCCTAGTGGGACCCCATACTAGCTGGACTTAGCCCATGTACCATCATAATTAGGCTAGAAATTATTAACCCAACTTTCATGGCTTAATTAGTTATTTTAGAGGCTTAATTTGTATTTAAGATCAAACCGAATCAAACCGAACCAACCCGAATTCAAATAAACCCAAACCAAGTTTAGTGGGTTGTGGGCTATTGGATCCCAACCCAATAGCCCTAGGAGTGGCCGGCCATGAAGTAACCCCCCTTGTCTTCTCCACAAAGTAACCTCTTTCACTCTCTTTCTCAAATTCTTTCTCTCCAAGCTCTCTCTCCAAACAACATTTAGGTTTGTCATCAATTCCTCATTAATAACTCCTTTTCATTTATGTTCTTTACATTAAGTGTAGAGAATTCAATTCTCTACACTTTGCCCTCTATTTTGTAGGTTCTTCCTAGAAATTTGGTTAGTGTTAATTAGGGGTTTTATATGTTAATGGTATATATATATATATATATATATATATATATATATATATATATATATATATATGTATATATATATATATATATATATATATATATATATATATATATATATATATATGTGTGTGTGTGTGTGTGTGTGTGTGTGTGTGTGTATGTATAGATATATATATATAGGAATATATATGTATGTATGTATTTGTGTGTGTGTGTGTAGAGAGTGGTGGGATGAGAATGAGAGTGGTGGTGTGGTTGTGTGTGTGGTTGTGTGTGTGGTTGTGGAGATATATATATAGATGTATATGTGTATTTATATATATATATATATATATGTATGTATATATAATATGTATATGTGTGTGTGTGTATATATATATAGATGGGAGGTTAGAGGATTAGATATTGGTTATATATATATATAGAAATAGATATATAGATAGATAGGTATATATGTATTGATATATATATAAAGAGAGGAGAGGGAGGAGTGAAGGAGGAGAAGTAGGAGAAGAAGGGAAGAGCAGCAGCAGCTGTAGGAGCTGCAGCAGCAGCTCAAAGCAGCAGCAGCAGCAGAGCATAAGCAGCAGCAGCTGCAGTAGCAAATGCAGCAGTAGCAACAGCAGCAGGAGCTGCCTTGGCAGCTCCTTCCCCCCCATACACCCCCTGTACACCCCTTAAACCCCCCTAGTACCCTATGTATAGGTGTATATGTAGGTATATACATATAGATATATATATGTTTATATATAGAGAGAAATTGATGAGAAGTTAGATAGAAGAAGGAAGGAAAAGAATTAAGAAGAAGTAAAGAAGAAGGAAGGAAATTAGAATGAGAAGGAAGTTGGAGAAGAAGAAAACTAGGAGAAGTTAGGAAATTGAAGAAGAGTAGGAAGGAGGAGTAAGAAGAAGATTAGAGAAGTTAAGAAGAAGAAGAACTAGAATTGAGAATCAAAGAGGAGAATTAGAACGAGAGTAAAAAGGGACTTTTTGGTAGAAATCGAGTTAGAAGGGGAAATTGAGCCCGGAGCATCGGATCGCGATGAAACTTGACATAGGCCTAGGTTACGTGATTTAGATTTTGCGGGTAAGCTCCCGAGTGGAAATCGGGGTCGTAGGGCGCCGGTATCGTGCCGTGTCAGCGCGTATCTTGAAATATTCAAGATATCTGCAACGGGCCGTAAGGTGGACTAGACGTCCATTTTATTTAGGTATTTTGGTAGATAACGAACCTATAGGATAGTACCCTACTACCCTAGGGAGCACGGGTCAAAATAATTAGCGTAGGTAGGCTAACGGGGTAATCGCTGAAGGTAGAATTTTATCCTTAAAAAGGGTAAAATAGGGATTTGGCCCACGGCCAAGATTCGAGTTTTCAAGTCCAAGATGGACTTGGATATGGGTTGTATAGGTTGGTAATGAGTAGGATTAGCTGTCTGCACCTAGTCTTGGACCTGGTTGACCACGGTTGACTTTTTGGACTAAAAGTCAACTATGGGTCAACACTTTACCCAATTTAGTTCTAAATTCCATTTAACTTGGACAGTTGACTAAAAGTCAACTATTAGTCACCAGTGACCTAGGGTTGACCTAGAGTTGACCTAGAGTTGACCAGAGTTGACTCGTTGACCAAAAGTCAACGGTAAGCCAGTTTTCGACCTAGATTGATCTGGATTAACTTCTAATGTTCTCCAATGACCAAGATTGACCCAACTAGACATGTCTTGACCTAGAATGACTAAATAGGGTTTATTTTGATTGAACTTTACTTCCTAAATATAGTATTGATACGTCTTGTTCTCTAAAGGTCCTCGAGACACTGCAGTTGATCCAGTCGACGTATATTATCATCTTACAGGCGAGTACATTCTCTGATACTTATTCCCAATTTATGATAACTGTTATGATTCATGTACTTAGTGTTGATATGCTTATTCCCGACACATGGTTCTCACGGATTGGTATTCTTGGATCCCGACAAGAGATGTTTTCTCCTTCTTAGGTTGGGATGTATTGTGCAAGCACCCTTGTAGCTCTTGCTCAATATATGGTCACTGATTCTAGAGAAGGCTAGCTACCTTCTCATTAGAATCCCGTGCAGTGACGTGTCCTATTTGGATCCATTCTACCAGTTGGGGTAGGGGGAGTAGTAGCGTATGCCTGTGATCAGATCCATCCCGCATTCCCGAACAGTGTGAGTCATATACCGCACATATGACTTGCCAGGCCGATTCTTGACAGGTACCCAAGCCGATCACAAGCTGAAACTACTACTCACACACATTGGATATATAGCTTACCTTTATTGTGTACATGCCATGATCCTGTTCTCTTTTCTTGTTCTAGCTCTAGCTTTACAGCTTACCATACCATGATACATACATGTACACTCCATGATTCATTGTATATGCTCTATTTACAGTCTTATAGCTTTTATTCTATCTTGAAATCTGTTATGAGATATATGTACTCGTTCTATCCTGACTGGACTGTTGATAAAATATTACAGATATCGACGAGGGAGATTGCAGTACCTACTACGGTCCGGACGACGTAGTGGGCCTAGACTTGGTCCCGCAGGGCGTAGCTCCGCCTGACGAGACTATACCACTTGTTTAGTTAGAGTAGGTCTTTATACTGGACTTAGTTTTCAGTTACTTTTTGAGACTGTATTATATTTGGACTATATTAGAGACTGGACTTGTATATTATTTGTATCTGGACTTGACAGGTTATATTTTATCGTCTTGTTGTCTTTATCTTTCAGTCTTTACTTTTCATCTTAGAGTTGTGATTTGAGCACTTACATATATTTATTGCTTGTCCTCCGTTCGGAGTTGACTATATTCTCGACAGGTTTTGTTATATATATAAACTGTTGTCAGACTATAAAATCCACAGCGTTCCATGCCGTTTTTTCGGTGAGAGCTGGGCGTTGTCGCGTCACGTGCCCTTTTAGCGGGTGCGGGTCGTGATAATTCCTGACTGGAAACTAATATTTTTCAGATTTAGCCGTGATCACTTTTAGCACTGGGAAGGCATGGGTATGCTGAGGTCGACCTAGATAGTAGAACTAGCTGTCTTTTCTATTTTTTGAGACATTGTATTTTCTTTCAAATATAAATGTTGTAAATGTTGTAATAAATTTAGAAATGTGAATGAGCAATAAAGTCGTTATTTTGTGATTTTGAGCATCTTGGCCGTGACAGTGTTCTACCGCCGACTCTGCGGCGTAGGCTGGCTTGGACACGTCTCGTATCCGAAAAAAGCGGGTGCGGATCGTGACAAGTTTTTGTGGTGGCCCATGCAGGTCAGTTTTTGCAAAAGATTGTAAACTTGTAATGGTACTTAAGTTAGTCGCACCATTGCGAGCCTGCTACTAGAAAATATTCATTCACAACTTAGGTTAAATTGATTTAAGAGAATGACTAGGACTAGGAGTCTCTTGTTCAAATTGACCGTTGGGTAGTTAAGGTTGTCAGATAGGCCATGCAATTTAGAAATATTAAATTTAGATAGCTTGTCCGATCTCTATAGATACACTATTACTTTTGATATGACGATATGATCCAATATGGATAGACTATTCACCTGGTAAGTTAGGCTTTCCTAGAATTAAGGCTCTAGTCTTGATAAATTGTTCAATTTTCTTTCGCTCTGTTAGATGTAAATCCTATATCATAAGTTAGAGTTGCTAATTTTAAATTCTATTTTGCTGTAAGTAATTAGTTTATAAATTTTAATTTTGTTATTCGTATACGAACCTCTAGGCAGATTTGATTCAAAGTTTTCCCTCGGCCATTTGAAATACATATGAAATAAATATTAGGATGCTCCTACTTCTCTTGTCTTCAATTATTTACTCTCCGGTCAATCTTTTACTTTAAGGATTGAGACTTATAGGTAGATGTTTACGCTTTATCATAGTCAACTAGTTTGAATCTCTAGCAGCTTCTTGAAGTTCTTAGGAATATAGTTGGAGTAATTTTATCGACTGCGATGGCTAGACAGCAGTGCACTGTCGCCAATTATTTGAGAATGGAGAATGAGGGTTCACTGCAGCCAGCAGCGCATTGGCGAGGCACAACCCATAGAATTGAAATCATTTCGAAGAATTGTGGTTTATGGAATAATGCTAAAACTATATCTTCGTTGACCTCTTTAGACCTTGTGTCAATATAAGGTAGAGTATCTGATAGCCTATTAGCTCTGAATCACGGAACCAAGGGTTTACCATAGCCAGAGTATATGGGCGAGGCATAATTCTCGGTAAAATGACTTCAGACGTGATTACAAGTTTAGGTTACGATAGAGGATAGGAAAGTGCCCTGTATGTCCCATAAGACCCAAAACCAATACTAGTGAAAGTTCTGTAAGTTGGGCAGCCTGTCTCCCAATCTAGCACTCCGTGGTCCTTGTGATCTATTGACGAGGTAATTGACTGACACTAATAGGTTTACCTAGAATATAAAATTCAGAAGTCCATAACCCATTAGTCAACCAAGGCCTTAAGGATAAGAAGATAGTAGGATGACTGTATAAGCAATAACACCAGTTAAGGTTTTGATTCTTACAAAACTCGAACCACTTGTGCCTCATTTTCAAAAATCTCGCATATTTGTATTTTGACTATCTTGACCAACGCTGCTATTACAGCCTAGTTTTGCACGCTTATTCTTTTATCGAGCTTGATTCAAGACATGTTTATTTGGGGACGCCTACTAACATATTGTCTAATCAGAATCAGTATATTACGGCCTGATCATCCATGATGCATTTGGTTCGCTCTTCACTTAATTATCCTACGTGGATTGAGAAATAGAGGTATCTAGGATCTCATCCACGACTGTATTGACAATTTCTCTTGAATTATACATTCGTCCTTGAATCACGTAATTGTATTCGATGACATCTTTCTTGAACTCCTTATTGCTTTTGTATTTCACTAATTGGAAAGGCGAATACTCGTATTTGATATATAGATACAGAGTACCCCATGGCTATAATAGTTGTATACACTAGTGTAGCTACCATCGGCCAGCCATGTGTCTAGAACCTTGCCTTAAGTTACTCGATCTCCTCTCGACCCTCAAACTATTATTGGGACCTTCTAGCCATCTGAATTTGAGAATGATTAGGGTTTTACCCTTAGTCAAAATGCCAACCTAGGAGACTACCTATTCTCAATAGACCCATTTATTGTGAGCTTCTAATTATTTGTTTGAAGCTTGCTTTAACTAACAACCCTTAAGCCTTAACCCAACCTTTCCTCGAAAAAAAAATCTACAGTTTAGACATGAGGTGAATAAAAAAAGGTAAGGACAATCATTTACCATGACTATGGTAGATACCCATCCCGTGATTAGTTTTCCATAAATATTACCCTAGTTATGTAAATTTTATTATTAAGACCTAACTAGTATTGGAATACCACAGTCACTAGCTTAGCTAATACCATAGCTTAAATAGCCTACCGTATTATGATCTACCAGTTATCAATAGCAATATATGATCACTACAGCCCATACCACTAGAACCCTTGTGACAATAGTCTGGCAAGCTCGACACAAATAGAAATTCACAACTCAGTTGTTAGAAATCTTTTCATATGATGTGCCTTAGAGTTGGTTACCATGTCGATAACTCTTGTACACTGTAGACGAGTAGATCATTCTATTTTATCGACCATATGTCATTGCACACACTCGTTTTCCATTTATTGAGGAACGATCCTTGACTTGACTTATATCTACCATATCCCGTTATGCCGTACCTTATTCTTTATTAACAAGAGTCGAGGTGCAATATCCAGAATTTAGAATTCTCCTAACCTCATTATTCCTAAAACTCTGTCCTAGCTTCTAAGGTGGGAAGACTGTAAGCCTTCTAAAATTTTAGGATATACGATGATTTCCGATTGATTAGAATAATTTTTATTAGGATGATAATTAGTGCCCCATGGACTCTCACTTTCCATTAAGTTTATTTTGTGTCCCCGGCCGTGTCATTAATATTCGGAGCACGAGACCAGCTGTTACCTTCCAACAAATTTTATATGCAAGACCTAGACAAGTCCACCTTCATCTATTTATATCATGTGCCACTCAAACACGTCCCTTTGTACCCTATTTTTGAGGCACGACTTTCAGATCAAAAGGACTAGCTATAACCCTTACCATAATACCGACATACTTCCCGACTTCCATTAGAGCCTCAACCTCGACTCAATTCATTCGACCCAATATATGATTGTGATCTACTCGAAGTCCACTATGCACATGCTACTAGTGTGCCACCCAATTGAGGCCTCATGTGCTACTTAAACACAAAAGTCACTGAAGGCACAATTTTGGGCCTTAGGAACCTAGCTAACCAACCTGACTGGCAACTAGCTCAACCACTTGGGTTGAATCCTATTCCAGGTCACCCTTACCTAGTGGAAATAGTTTTATCATTGAGATCTTGTCCAGCCAATGTAGATTGAAATCAAAGGTTCATCCAACCAGCGATTGATGTCCAATCGAGGAACCCATTAAGACCCAGTAAAACCCATCCGAAAAAAGCGGGTACGGGTCGTAACACTCATGCACGTTATTGCCTTATATAATTTCAACTTAGACTTGTATGACATCATGTCCAGTGACAGCTTAGCGATTCGACAAAATTGGAACGTGACACAACAACCAAGAAATAGCATGAAATTCAAAAGCATACGTATTTCACTTTCATTGGACAAAAAATTACTTTCATACTTCCTTACAACTTTCAAGTAACCAAACATCCATGGGTATTTTAGATCCCAAATTTTCATACTTCTATACACTATGATATCTAATAAAGCATTTGTAGGTACTTATTTAAAATAAAAAATGACATATACATTTTGGTTTAATAGTACATCTCAATAGGGACAACCATACTTTTTTAATTTATCTCTTTCAACCTGAATGCCATAAGGCGGGCCTTAGAAAGTTTTGGAATAAGCAGAAGGAATTCGCTGATCTTCCAGACGTAGAGCTCGTAGGGCTTTGAAACCAAATACGTTACCCACAATGGAAGTAAACAGTTAGTAACAGAACCTTTTTCAAAAAGGTCTAAAGGATCATAAGCTACATAAGCAATGTATTGATTTTTCTCCACAACAATGGCTTTGATGTGGTAGCATCATCCTTTGTATCGATCAAGACTGGTAAGTCCATTATTCCACACTGTTGTCCATGTACTAGTAGAAGATTCGATAGCTACCGCGGCCCCCACTTCTTCAGCAAGAACTCCGAGTTGAGGAGTTACTCGGAATGCTGCCAAGATATATGTCAGTATCTTTGGTTTTGTAATTAGGAGTATAATAAGTCAATATGTAATCTTTAACACCAGCTTTAAATCCAACACTTGCTTTAGTTCCTGTTTGTGGTGACATAAGTCCCTCCCTACAACTCATGAACTAAGAATTCTCACAACAAGAAGGTCTAGTCTTTCAAGGATTCGAATCCTCCACGCTCTTTAGCACGAGATTTTGAGTCTCGCGTGTCTACCATTTCACCATCAAGGCATCTTGAAAGTGAATTGTATTCCATGAATATGTGTAGCCTCCCTTCCCGGAATTATTTTTATATTATTTTGCTTTATTTATTTTTAATGGTGATTCTTAGATTTTATAAATAATCAATTAGTTTATTATTACGGTAGATGATTTCAATCATGGCAGTGAAGGCCTTGTCTTTCTGGTGGCAGAAGTCGCGATAGCAGCATAGGTTGAGAGTTGTCATGCTACGAAGAAACGACAGTTGTTTCGAGATGGCGAGCCTCAAGGCAATGTTGTTCCTATATTTGTGTAGTAGAAGAAGGATTCATTTTATTCCTGAGATCGAACTAGACCAGAAGAGAGTTATATTGTTTTATGGGTCGTGCACCCAAAAATGTCTCTTAACAAAGGATAAAGAGAGCTAGTATATTTATACAAGTTAGCTTAGGTATATATAATATGTGTGTGGGTGTATATATATATATAAAAAAAATAAAAAAAATAAAATATATATATATATATATATATATATATATATATATATATATATATATATATATATATATATATATATATATATTACCATGTCTATAAATATATGGATATATAAATACATATATAAATATGTGTACATATATATAAGTATATACATAGATGTATATGTGTACGTGTACATATATTTATACAGGTGTATACGTGTATATATATACATATATAAATATATTTATATAGGCGTACGTGTGTATGTAAATATAAATATATATAGGTAGATGTATAAGTGTATGTGTGAATATATAAATATGTAAATATGTAAGCGTATATGTGTATATATATTTATATATATATAGGTGAATGTATATGCATATATACGTGTATATGTGAATATATATAGATACATATATAAGGTGTGTGTACACACGTATATATATATGTATACATGTACTTAGATATTCATATATGTATATAGTTATATATGTAAATGGAAATAGAAAAAAAAGAGAAATAAAAAAAGGAAAAGAATGAATAAAAACCCAAACAAATGAGCTCGGCCCAGATCCCCATTTATCCCAGGCCCACACATTCCTACTGCTACTAGGTGCAGGTAGCAAGAGGCCTATTTTCCCCACAACTCTGTTTAAAACAGAGGTGTATATTTAAGTAAACGAGAGCAGCCGAAGGAGAGTATATATCGAAACCCTAACACAACTCCTCCAACCACTTCGCCGCGACCTTCCCCTCACCCAGGCGCAGCCCTACGCACGCGCGCGCGCCGCCGCGCGCGGCCAAGGTCGCTGGAATAGCGCGCGCTCAGGCGCACACGTGAGTCGAAGCAACAGCAGTAACGACAACGCCGAGCCAACTTCGCCGTGGCGGTTCTTCCTCCACAGATCATCGTTTCTCGAAACGATTGCGCTGGTACAATCCCAACCCTACCCCTTTTGAATTCCTCTATATAATTTTATTTGATTCGCGGTATATGCATCGCATATCGAGCCCAAAGACGGGGTGAAAGTCTGTCCTGAAACAGAACAGTTGTTTGGGTTTAAACACTGTTTTGGAAGGCGAATTCCCGTCAGTCTGTCGACAGTTTTGGGAAATTATTTAAGAACAGTCCTAGAGAACCTATACGGCTCTGTAACCCACTTCGCAGAAGTCAAAGTGATTGACTGAGCGTCGAGAAATCGACGTCTAAAAATGACCAAAAACCTGTTTTTCAAAACCTTAGAAAATAGAAAATCACTCCGATACCACGTCCGACCCGCCATTCCGGGCGACGTGGTTGCGCACCGAAAGCATTAAAAGCTGCGTAATAGCTTCGTGGTCGTGTGGGCTTTGGCGGAATTCAAATTGGTCGCGTGTGCGCGACGAATTTGATACGTATCCGTCGAAATTTACCGTATCGTGCTCTTTGCAAATTTCTTAATTACTTTGTGCACGCTCGTCAGATCGAGACGAAACTTGTGCCAACAGAACCGTATCATTTTTCTGGTCCTGTATGCCAAGTGTGGCCCGATTCTGAGATCGTTGACAAAATCATCGTTTTACGGGCCCCACGGTCCTACTCAACGGACGATTTTGTGCACGGCCCGCCGGAATCCAACTTTGGATATACGGTTGGGTTCGTATCGAAAAACTGGATCCGTAGACATGTAGTTTGACGACTTTAGAGACCGTTGACTCTGGCACGCTTTTCGATGCAAAGCGGGTCCAACGGCGGACATCGTTTTTGTCCGAAATTACCGTTTTGCCCCTGTGTCCAGAATTGGACGTAAGGACAGGCAATCCTATCTAATTGGACTATTCTGAGATCATTTGTATTGTTTATTTCAGCTTCCGGGGACTGTTGTACGGGTTTTGACTATAGTGGCATATTGAGTGGTTTGGATCATCGGTTTCACCAGCACAGGACCACAGGCGAGTACAGTTTATTATCTGCATTTCGATATTGATTTTCACTATATTTCATTGGTTAGTTTCATTAGTTATGTGATTATTTTTTATTATAAATTGTTGAGTCGGGAATGAGAAGTACCAACGATGTGTGATCTGACCTTAGACCGTGTAGACCGTGTTGTATTTATTTCTTGTAGACCGTGTAGATCGTGTTACATTTATTTCTTGTAGACAGTGTAGACAGTGATTTATTTATTGCAAAGTAGACCGTGTAGACAGTTATTTATTTATTGCATTTAATCTGTGTAGTTCGTGATTATTATTCTGTAGACAATGTTTCTTTATTGCAATATAATTGTAGACCGTGTAACTGTAGACCGTGTAACTTTAGACCGTGTAGACCGTGTCGCATAATTGTCCCGAGACCGATCACATATCAAAGGTACTTCTAACGGTGGAAAGTATATGAGTCTATTTATTACTATTGATTTTTCTTACGGCTTTACTGTTATTTTCAAAACTCATGATTGATGTCTAACCTTTATTTTATAGTCATTTTCTTTATTGAGATTGCATTCAGTAGATTGTGCCCGTTCCATTCCTGACTGGAAACCAACATTTTCAGGTTAGCCGTGGATTCACTTAGCTTGGGAAGTGACGGGAATACTTGCAGACAAAGGCCTAGAGACTAGCTAGATAGTTGAGTTGTAGTCATTCATTTATTTGTACAAGTTTATATTTTTCTACAAATGTACAACTTGTGATCATTGTAAGTTAAATTAATTATGTGAATGAGTATTATTTGTGATTCTGATCTTCATGGCCGTGACAGCGTTCTACCGTCGACACTGCGGCGTAGGCTGGCTTGGACACGTCTCGTATCCGTTTAAAAAAAGGGGTACGGGTCGTGACAAGTTTTTGTGGTGGCCCATGCAGGTCAGTCTTTACAAATCATGCGAACTCGTGATAGTACTTAAGTTAGTCGTACTATTGCGAGCCTGCGACTGGAAATGCTCATTCACGAATTAGAAATTAATTTAATTTACGAGAATGACTAGGACTAGGAGTCCCCTATACAAATTTACCAATGGATAGTCTAGGTCATGCAATTTAGATGAGGAGTTATTAAGGTTGATTGTTTGTCAGATCCCCATAGGTACACTATTATCTCTCGATATGGCGACACGATCCAAAGTGGTTAGATTGTTCACTTGGTGAGACAGGGCTTCATATAATTTATGATCTAACCTTGATGAATTGGGCAAATCCTTCTCTTTGCCTCTTAGATATCATCCCCATGCCTTAGTCGAACTGTCTATTTAGTTTCTATTTGCCCTAGGAATTAATATTTTGTATAAATTCCGATTATTGTTATCCCCATGCGGACCTCGAGTTAGTTTCGGTTCAAAGTTTTTCCTCAATGATTGAATACACATGGAATAGACATTAGAATGTTTGTGTATCTTTTGTCTTCAATTATTTCCTCCCCGCTCAATCTTTTATTTTAAGGGTTGATAGGGCAAATATTTATGTCTTATTTCATAGTCAACTTGTTTGAATCTCTAGAAGCTCAGGGATTTATTTACAGATATAGTTACGAAAATGTTAGTTAACTCATACTGGCAGGACAGCAGTGCACTGTCGCCATTTATTTAAATTTGGAGACTAGGGAATCACTGCAGCCAGTAGCGCGCTGGCGAGACACGACCCCTAGAATTGAAATTAGTCTAAGAAAATATAGATTATAGAATATTTCTAAAACTATGGCTAGAGGTCCTCTTTTGACCGTAACCCTTGTGCCAATATAAGGTAGAGTATCGAAAAGTATAGCACCCTGAAATCATGAATCCAAGGGTTTACCACAGCTCGAGTATACGGGCGAGGCGTAACTCTCGGTGAAATGACTTCAAACATGAATACAAGTTTGGGATACCATAGAGGATAGGACAGTGCCCTGTATGTTCTATAAGATCCGAAGCCAATAGTAGTAGAAGTTCTGTGAGTTTGGGTAGCCTGTCTCCCGATCTAGCATTCCGTAGTCCTTATGACCTATCAACGAGGATATTGTTTGACGCCAATAGGTTTACCTAGAATATAGAGTTTAGAGGTTCATAACCCATTAGTCGCCAAGGTATTATGGATAAGAAGATAGTAGGATAACCGAGTAGCAAGAACGCCGGGTAAGGTTTGATTCTCACAAAACTCAAACTACTTGTAACTCCTTTCAAATTCTCGCGTACTTGTAATTTGACTATTTTGACCAATGTTGCTATCACAGCCTAGTTTTGCAAGCTTACTCTTTATCGAGCTTGATTCAAGACATATGTTTATTGGGGACGCCCACTAACTTATTGTCTAATCAGAATCAGTGTATTATGGTCTGATCAACCATGATGCATTTGGTTCGTACTTTATTTAATTACCCTACGTGAATTGAGATATAGATGTCCCTAGGGTCTCATCCATGACTGCATTGACAATTCCTCTTGAATTATATGTTCGCCCTTGAATCATGAAATTGTATATAGTAACATCTCCCTTGAATTCTTTATTGTTTTTGTCTTTCACCGATTTGGAAAGACGAAAGCTCATGATGGTAGAGAGATACAGAGTATCCCCCATGGCTATGGTAGTTGTATACACAAGTGTAGTTATCATCGGCCAGCCAGGTGACTAGAACCTCGCCTTAAGTTACTCGTCCTCTCTGCGACCCTAAACCTACTACCTTGATCTTCTAGACATTGGAGTCCGAGAATGATTAGGACCTTCCCCTTGACCAAATGCCAACCTAGGAGACTACTTATTCTCAAGAAACCAAATGTTGTGAGTCTCAAATTATTTGCTGGAAGCTTGCCTTAACTAGTAACCCTTAAGCCTTGAAGCAACCCTTCCTCAACCGAAGCCCACAGTTAGACATGAGATGAGTGGACAATAGGGTAATCATTTACCGTGACACTCATCCCGAGATTGTGTTCCAACAAATATTACTCTAATTATGTAAATTTTATTATTAAGACCTAACTAGTGTTGGAACACCACCGTCACTAGCTTAGCCAATACTATAGCTTAAATACCCTGTCATATTATGATCTACCAGTTGTCAACAGCAATACACGATCACTACAACTCTTGTGACGATATTCTGGCAGGTTGACACAAATAGAAATTCACGACTCAGTTGTTAGAAATCTTGTTCCTTAGAGTTGGTTACCCCGTCGATAACTCTTGTATACTATGGACGAGTAGGTCATTCTATCTTATCAACCATGTGTCATTGTACACACTCGTTTTTCAATTATGGAGGAACGATCCTCGAATTGACTTATATCTACCGTATTCCGTGTGCCGTGTCTTATTCTTTATTAACAAGAGTCGAGGTACCATACCCGGACTTTTGGAATTCTTCTAGCCTCATTATTCCTAAAACCATATCCTAGCTTCTAAGGTGGGTAGACTGTAAGCCTCCTAAAATTTTTGGGATATACGAGGATTTTCGATTGATTAGAGTAACTTCCATAGGATGATGATTAGTGCCCATGGACTCCCACTTTCCATTTAGATCATTTTGTGTTCCCGGCCGTGTCATTTAATTTTCGGAGCACGGGACCAACTGTTATCTTCCAATAAACTTTACATGTAAGATCTAGACGAGTCCACCTTCAACTAAGTATATCATGTCCCACTCAAACCCGTCCCTTTGTACTTTATTTTTGTGCTACGACTTTCAGGTTATAAGAACTAGTTATAACCTTTACCATAGTACCGGTATACTTTCCAACCTCCATTAGAGCCTTAACCGCGACCCCATTCCTTCGACCCAATATATGGTTGTGATCTACTCGTGTCACGCCCCAGAACCAGAATACAGGAGAGCGGGGGAATGACTCAGCCAGCTACGTATTACGGGTAGATGAGTACCGTATAATACGATCAATGCTGTCTAACCAGACGAGGGGGTGCATACTACATAAAGGTCTTATTATGGTCATTTCACATCTATTGTCTCAATCATTCAATCAAGAAGCATAAAATAGAGAACATGTAAGATAAATCAGTAAGGCGTCCCAAACGCTCAGTCAAAATGTTCTTGAGATCTGGCTTTACAAAATATAGCCAGATGGTATAGCAAGATATACACAATTGTTATCAGCTGCAGTCTGATTTAATTACAATTATGTAAAAGCAAGTACAAGACAATCCGACTAACATATCGGTGCCAAACGGCTAAGTATAAAGGTAAATAACAAAACGAGCGGTGAAGTAAGGAACCCACTCGAGTCCTCCTGCAATCATACCTCTAGTATTGACCATCTTGGAGGTAGAAGTACGCTGGATCCTCGGGAACCGGCTCTAAATCTGGCCATGCAAAACCAGAGAGGTTAGACCTCTAATAGCAAGTACCACAAGGAAGGACGATATGAAGGACTAAACCAGTAAGTAAAAGAATATAATGATAATAGATCTCTGCTTTCCACTAGGATTCACATCACATCACGACACTTTGAACCAACCTCCCAACCAAACAAGGACAGAAGTTGGCCCGTCATGTCCTAATATTCTGATCATCCTAGTTAGGTAACAGAGTAGTACAGTACACAAACAAATCATCTTGAACGGCCAATCAAATTCTACGGCTTACTATTGTGAGTCCCAAGTTATCCTGGAATAATGCAATAAAGATTCCTCAGTTCTTACTATGTGCGAGCAAGACTAGTCTATCCAGTCAATCATGTGCGCCATGCATGAATTAGACGAGTTCTAGCAGGACGTCCGTCAATATACAATATACAATAATAATAAAAGCAGATACTGTTCCCTGTCCGTGTGGCAGATTTACAGTACCTGTGGGAACTAGCCGGCCCGTCGGGTACTACTCGTCCCAAGGGGGCTGCCATGTAAGAACTCGAGAATCCATTCTCTCCATGCCATCGTTATTTTATTTAATTTAATAGTCTCTACGTTAAGCGAAATCCCATGCCGTGGATCATGGTCATTCAAATGAGTACTTTTGTACGGGTACGATATGCGCAACTCTACAACGATACCCGTACGGCTATGTTGTAGGTCTTACATAGTGTGATGCAACAATCAAATCTAACCACGGAGTAATCATGCCTTGACCATAAAGTACACATGCTGGTTTTTGTAAGAAAATAAATAACTAAATAAATAAATAAATAATTTGAAGCCTGCATGTGCCTGTATGCCAATATTCGGGATCGGCTAATCGAGTACAATAGTTCATTACATGAACGTGTCTCATTCATCCATTTCAATAAGACGACTAGCCAGTCTCTTAGTTCCAACTAGGAACGCATGATCAATTATTAGTCAATGTCACAATCATTATCGATGGTGGCAAGGCATGAAAATCAATTAGTATTACATGGGGTCGAGCCTATAACTCCTCAGAATTAAGTTCTAGTCATACTGGGTATCCATGGATCAATCAAGACATATGACACATTCCACATAACAATCTCTATTAACCAGATTATCACATCATGATTTATCAAGTTCATGCAAAAAGGCGTAAGGATATAATAGGAGAATTATCATGCCACTATTAAATGAATAAATTATAAAGCAATAGAAACACCAATGTCAGTCTCCGTCCAAGTCTAAGATAGGGTTAACAAATCACGCTAAGTTCAATATAAAGTGAGCATATAAAGGAATTCACGCTAGCATGCACAGTGTAAGCGTGACTAATAATACACGCTGACAGGTAAGACGTGAGCGTGACTAAATACACGCTGATACGTAAGACGTGAGCGTGACTAAATTACACGCACGCTGGCACAAGTCTGCGTGACTAGAAATACACGCACGCTGGCACAAGTCTGCGTGACTAGAAATTCACGCAAGCAATGCACAAGTCTGCGTGACTAGAAATTCACGCAAGCAATGCACAAGTCTGCGTGACTAGAAATTCACGCAAGCAATGCATAAGTCTGCGTGACTAGAAATTCACGCAAGCAATGCACAAGTCTGCGTGACTAGAAATTCACGCAAGCAATGCACAAGTCTGCGTGAGCAATGCACAAGTCTGCGTGACTAGAAATTCACGCAAGCAATGCACAAGTCTGCGTGACTAGAAAATACACGCACGCAATGCACAAGTCTGCGTGACTAGAAAATACACACCGCAATGCACAAGTCTGCGTGACTAGAAAATACACGCACGCAATGCACAAGTCTGCGTGACTAGAAAATACACGCATGCTCATGAGAACATTAGCGTGACTAAAATACACGCAAATACGTATAGACGTGTGCGTGACTGGGCTGATGTTTACGCGAGCACGTAAGAACGTGTGCGTGAAACATCTCCCAAACTCCAAGTCCCATGGGGCCTTGGTCCCAGTGCCAGAAATACACGCTAAGTTGGTGGATCAAGAACCCATGAACAGCCGAAATACTATAACTTAGATCTAGAGAAAACCAGCCGTAGAAATCAAAAACGCTAAGAACTAATCTCTCTTGGAATCACGAAAAGAAGGCAAATGAACCATAAAAATGGGTGATTGAGAAGCAAGTTTGTACTTGCCTTCTCCTGCTGCTGGTAGGTGGTGGGGAGTAATGAGAGGAAGAAGAAGAAGTAATTGTGAGAATGAAGTAATGAGGAGAGAGAAAGAGATGGAAGCTTTAAATAGGAAGGGTGGTGGTAGGTGGGGTGTTGGGCCGGTTTAAGGGGGTACAGCAAACCGAAACCCAATAACACTAAAGCAGCAAATAAAATGCAGGTAATAAAATTGCAGAAATAAAATTAACATGAAAATTTAAAGAGCAGATAATTAATTAACATGAAACTAAAGGAATTTAAATACAGAATAATACATGATAAATACTAACTAATTATATATGATAAATACTAAATAAATACATTCGAGCAATATACGTATTAAAATACGTATTCTGGGAACGGAAAGTGACAACTCAGAGCCCCTGTGCACATGCCACTAGTGTGCCACCCAATTGAGACCTCATGTGCTACTTAAACTCAAAGTCACTAAAGGCGCATTTTAGGCTTTAGGGACCTAGCTAACCAACCTGACTGGCGACTAGCTCAACCACTTGAGTTAAAGCCTATTCTAGAATATTCTACCCTAGTAGAAATAGTTTATCTTGGAATTTTGCTCAATTCATATAGATTGAGATCCAAGGTTCATCCAACCAACGAGTGAGATCCAAATAGGAAACCTATTAGGGCCCAGTAAAACTCCTCGAGACAAACCCCCGTGGATGGTCTATAAAACCAAACCAATTGAAATAGGTCCTTATACCTATTAGATAGTCTCCACCCCTTAGAATGTAAATCCATTCGTAACCCTTACCTGGAAGTCGCGAGACGATCTTGTAGTGCAGCTTTACCCCTTGCTCGTGTGTTTAAATAACCACGAAAAAGATCACAATCTTGATTTCTGCAATTCCATCTATTGTGGAACCTTGCTTAGAATTTTGGGAACGAAATTTCGTATTTCATGGATTGTAAGACCCTCCAAGAAACGAGGAGTTCTTCGATTTAGCAAGTGATTGGACTAGAGTAACCCATCTAGCAAGTCAGTTAATGATTCAGAACTTTCTTTCTGTCTACATCATTTGATACCCTCTATCGCTTTGGGAACTTCATATCTACTTTCAGTTATTTTTCCTTACCTTCACGTCCTTCCTATTCAGAGAGGGAATGGTCATGCTTATTAGAGTTTACCAATGTTTCTTGGCTACTTGTGTGAATTTGTTGCTAGGGTTATTTGATAGATAGGAAGGGATTATAGATGCCATAAGCAGTAGATAGCTATTGGTAGAAATTTTGCATGTAGTTGGATGATTATAAAGTTTTAGTGACATGAGATTTGAAGGAGTAGTGTGACCAAAGGTGGATAAAATTCTCGAAGTTTCGAAGTTTCAAAATGGCTAGGAGGAGGATAAACTGTTTGAAAAAAAGAAAGAAGAATTTCGAAGAGATTAAGGAAATGGTAGATTTCCTTTAAATTTAAGAAATTATAAATTAGAATTTCGAGGACGAAATTATTTTTAAGGTGGGTAGATTTGTAGCCTCCCTTCCCGGAATTATTTTTATATTATTTTGCTTTATTTATTTTTAATGGTGATTCTTAGATTTTATAAATAATCAATTAGTTTATTATTACGGTAGATGATTTCAATCATGGCAGTGAAGGCCTTGTCTTTCTGGTGGCAGAAGTCGCGATAGCAGCATAGGTTGAGAGTTGTCATGCTACGAAGAAATGACAGTTGTTCCGAGATGGCGAGCCTCAAGGCAATGTTGTTCCTATATTTGTGTAGTAGAAGAAGGATTCATTTTATTCCTGAGATCGAACTAGACCAGAAGAGAGTTATATTGTTTTATGGGTCGTGCACCCAAAAATGTCTCTTAACAAAGGATAAAGAAAGCTAGTATATTTATACAAGTTAGCTTAGGTATATATAATATGTGTGTGGGTGTATATATATATATATATATATATATATATATAATATATATATATATATATATATATATATAGATATATAATATATATATATATTACCATGTCTATAATATATGGATATTAAATACATATAAATATGTGTACATATATATAAGTATATACATAGCTGTATATGTGTACGTGTACATATATTATACAGGTGTATACGTGTATATATATACATATATAAATATTTATATAGGCGTACGTGTGTATGTAATATAAATATATATAGGTAGATGTATAAGTGTATGTGTGAATATTAAATATGATGTAAGCGTATATGTGTATATATATTTATATATATAGGTGAATGTATATGCATATATACGTGTATATGTGAATATATATAGATACATATATAAGGTGTGTGTACACACGTATATATATGTATACATGTACTTAGATATTCATATATGTATATAGTATATATGTAAATGGAAATAGAAAAAAAAAGAAATAAAAAAAGGAAAAGAATGAATAAAAACCCAAACAAATGAGCTCGGCCCAGACCCCCATTTATCCCAGGCCCACACATTCCTACTGCTACTAGGCGCAGGTAGCAAGAGGCCAATTTTCCGTACAACTCTGTTTAAAATAGAGGTGTATATTTAAGTAAACGAGAGCAGCCGAAGGAGAGTATATATCGAAACCCTAACACAACTCCTCCAACCACTTCGCCGCGACCTTCCCCTCACCCAGGCGCAGCCCTACGCACGCGTGCGCGCCGCCGCATACGGCCAAGGTCGCTGGAACAGCGCGCGCTCAGGCGCACACGTGAGTCGAAGCAACAGCAGTAACGACAACGCCGAGCCAACTTCGCCATGGCGGTTCTTCCTCCACAGATCATCGTTTCTCGAAACGATTGTGCTGGTACAATCCCAACCCTACCCCCTTTGAATTCCTCTATATAATTTTATTTGATTCGCGGTATATGCATCGCATATCGAGCCCAAAGACGGGGCGAAAGTCTGTCCTGAAACAGAACAGTTGTTTGGGTTTAAACACTGTTTTGGAAGGCGAATTCCCGTCAGTCTGTCGACAGTTTTGGGAAATTATTTAAGAACAGTCCTAGAGAACCTATACGGCTCTGCAATCCACTTCGCAGAAGTCAAAGTGATTGACTGAGCGTCGAGAAATCGACGTCTAAAAATGACCAAAAACCTGTTTTTCAAAACCTTAGAAAATAGAAAATCACTCCGATACCACGTCCGACCGCCATTCCGGGCGACGTGGTCGCGCAACGAAAGCATCGAAAGCTGCACAACAGCTTCGTGGTCATATGGGCTTTGGCGGAATTCAAATTGGTCGCGTGTGCGCGACGAATTTGATACGTATCCGTCGAAATTCACCGTATCGTGCTCTTTGCAAATTTCTCAATTACTTTGTGCACGCTCGTCAGATCGAGACAAAACTTGTGCCAACAGAACCGTATCGTTTTTCTAGTCCTGTATGCCAAGTTTGGCCCGATTCTGAGATCGTTGACAAAATTACCGTTTTGCGGGCCCTACGGTCCTACTCAATGGGCGATTTTGTGCACGGCCCGCCAGAATCCAACTTTGGACATACGGTTGGATTCGTATCAAAAAATGGATCCGTAGACATGTAGTTTGTGACTTTAGAGACCGTTGAATCTGGCACACTTTTCGGTGCAAAGCAGGTCCAACGACATCATTTTTGTCCGAAATTACCGTTTTGCCCCTGTGTCCAGAATTGGACGTAAGGACAGGCAATCCTAGCTAATTAGACTATTCTGAGATCATTGGTATTGTTTATTTCAGCTTCCGGGGACTGTTGTACGGGTTTTGACTATAGTGGCATATTGAGTGGTTTGGATCATCGGTTTTACCAGCACAGGACCACAGGCGAGTACAGTTTATTGTCTGCATTTCGATATTGATTTTCACTATTTTTCATTGGTTGGTTTCATTAGTTATGTGATTATTTTTTATTATAAATTGTTGAGTCGGGAATGAGAAGTACCAACGATGTGTGATCTGACCTTAGACCGTGTAGACCGTGTAGACCGTGTAGACCGTGTTGCATTTATTTCTTGTAGACCGTGTAGACCCTGTTACATTTATTTCTTGTAGACAGTATAGATAGTGATTTATTTATTACAAGTAGACCGTGTAGACAGTGATTTATTTATTGCATTTAATCTGTGTAGTTCGTGATTATTATTCTGTAGATAATGTTTCTTTATTACAATATTTGTAGACCGTGTAACTGTAGACCTGTAACTTTAGACCGTGTAGACCGTGTCACATAATTGTCCCGAGACCGATCACATATCAAAGTTACTTCTAACGGTGGAAAGTATATGAGTCTATTTATTACTATTGATTTTTCTTACGGCTTTACTGTTATTTTCAAAACTCATGATTGATGTCTAACCTTTGTTTTATAGTCATTTTCTTTATTGAGATTGCATTCAGTGGATTGTGCTCGTTCCATTCCTGACTGGAAACCAACATTTTCAGGTTAGCCGTGGATTCACTTAGCTTGGGGAGTGACGGGAATACTTGCAGACAAAGGCCTAGAGACTAGCTAGATAGTTGAGTTGTAGTCATTCATTTATTTGTACAAGTTTATATTTTTCTACAAATGTACAACTTGTGATCATTGTAAGTTAAATTAATTATGTGAATGAGTATTATTTGTGATTCTGATCTTCATGGCCGTGACAGCGTTCTACCGTCGACACTGCGGCGTAGGCTGGCTTGGATACGTCTCGTATCCGTTTAAAAAAAAAAGGGTGCGGGTCGTGACAATATGATATCTATCTAGTATGATATATGGAATATATGACAAAGGTGGAGTGTTGGATTATTTCGATCGATCGGTCATGTCATATAGGCCCTGTCAGGCCCCGATCGACGGACCATTCGTCCCCATTTTTATTATGTCGAATCGATCGTCCTCGCTAAGACATGATGTCGTACGAGTCTGGAATTACACTCGTACAAGGCAAGAACATTACATTTGATCATTCTTATTTGAAACATCAAGTTGAAACTTCATAAATCTCAGAGTAATTGAACATACAGAATAGGAAGATATGGAAATATGCTTTTCATTCATAACTTGCAACGAAGTGCAAGTCATAATTACATTGGATGCCGTTGCGGCTACATTGATTGAAACAAAAGAAAATACTCGACAAGCTGCCTGAACTAATACTTGTCGTTCCATACATTCTCCCTTTTATACATAAGCCTTCGATGAATTGGCAACAAAATACTTCAGAATAGGAAGATGCTTCAAAATGCCTCTCCAAAATTCAGCTTTAGTATAGAGCTCCCGCAACACCTTGGAAGTCGGAGGATGGTGTTAGCAAACTTGCTAAGTGGACGGGACGAACCCACTCATCTAAACCGACTTTGATTTGTTAAGGAAGACATGCATTGGAGTTTTCTTTCTATTTAGAACTAAATGAATTTAGTTCATATTGATAGCCTTCCATTTGAAAAGTAAAGCATACAGAAAATATGGCAGTTTATCTCATTCTTACCATGGCCATGCTCATCCCTGCATAAAGACATAGATTATAATTTCCACCTGCATAAGACAATAGGTGAGCATGCAATTTTATATGCGGTCATCGGTGTTAGTCACCATGAGGTACTATTCATCAGGGCATTACGATGTGCCCTATCAGACTAGGTTGCAAGCCTAGCTGAAGGTCCCGTAATGCCTCGTGCCAAGCACGAAGTCTCAAATTTCCCCTAGGTTGATTCAGTTCCGATGCCCCGGATACCGTTTTGAGGAAACCCTTATGCACAAGTTGTCTATGACCATGCAAATGCGAGAACAATTTATCATATGAAATGGATTGCATAGCGTGGACATTATTAAGCAGTATTATCATTTTTTTCAACTCATGCAACTAAATCATTTTCTTGAAAGCCGTACTTCCGATTTAGCTTCCCGTAGGCACCAAATTCTCCCGAGGCACCGTATGCCGCAATCGACGTTTTATCATTTTATTTTGCAGATCATGAAATAGTCTCTCTCTTTTCTAGAACCTTAAACTTTTTGTTTTGTTGTGAAACTTATATTTTCAGAGTAATTTACTCTAAATCGATATGTTTTTCTCGAGTTCTTGATCTTAGTGGATTGGCATGCATTTAACTTGGCATCGTCGATTGAATAAGTTCGAGGCAAAAGAATTTTATTTACTAGGATACGTATACATGCCGACTACGTATCGAGTGGACTCTAGCCCAGCTCAAATACGTATAAGCTGTCTAAGATAGGGTCTAGAATGGCAGGTCAACTATATCTCAATCCACAGATAATAATCTCAAGTAGGAACCATCGCATTAATGCTGATCAAATAATAATATACTGATGCCACTTGAATACAAATACAAGAATAGATAATTTGTAGTAAGGTTGGCCAGACCTTAATAAATCACCTGAACAAGCTCAAAGCAGAAAGTAAGCTTGTAAAACTAGGCTATACAGTTGAAGATGTCATCATGAAACATAAAAGACGAAAGAATGATAGAATATCACTATCGATACCTGAATTCGGGAGATATCATCGTCCTTAAATCTATCCTTCTATTTTAGAAGTCTCAAAAAATTCGTGAAAGAAAACCAGCAATAGCCTGGAGAGATCACCAGGTCCTCAGGAGACTATCAAGACACATAATATAAGCCTACTTTGACAGTTTAAACATGCAATGAAAATAGGAAACAACTACTAGAAATAGGATAAAAATCACGTGGAAGAACTCTATAGGACATGACATGTCATATGAAAAGTAATACTGAGAATGACAACAAATAAATCGAATGACCATAGCCCTGCCATGGTACTCCCGGTCCTATAGCTAGTAGCCCTGCTGTGGTACTCCCTAACTATAGTGGGTCTCTATCGTAGCCCTATCGTGGGTCTCCCGAGTCGAGAGTGGTCAAGTAGCCAATCCTAATATCGGTAGAGGGTCAAGTCAAGGTTACATGGAACTCGTGATCAAGTCAAAGTATCATGGCCAGGTAATCAAAGCAAGTCACTCAAGTAATAACACTATCGAAATCATGTGTGGAAACATATAGATACAACTAATGATAAAGATAAGTGATAACGGGTAAGAGACATTGAAATAAACCATGAAAAGATAGTAAATATGGAAAGAAAGAAAAAGTCGTGAATAGGAAAGAATAATAAAAGTATGCATGTAAATACTGTAAAGTTCGGCAATATGTACTTGCCTGAAGTTTTGTCCAATTTGTGTTGAGACTGCAGTACCAAAGTCTAACCGAACTATCCATGCAATATCTTTTTACAAGTTGTACTTCCCCAGCAGAGTCGCCATTTTGTTTGCAAAAACAAAAATTTGTTTATTCCAAACTTATAAAAAGAGTACAAAGTACAATGAATTCTGGGAAAGTACAACTTTAGGAATCTGATAAGGAGACGATCACTTTATCCCTTGGACTATGTGAACTTAAAGACTGTAGCCTCTGGAGAATACAACAGCAATTTTTGTAAGAGTTCTTGATCCCCCGTCGATGATGATTGGAAACTCTATTTATAGAGTTCAGGAAATAACTATTTTAGCAGTTATTCTGATATGCACGAGGCTGGATTGCGCCATACTGGGTTGCGCCAACCTCCTGTTCCGCCAACTTTCATTCAGTTGTCAATCGTGTACTAACTGTATTTAGACGCATGGTATCGTATGATTGAGATGCGTGTGGTCGTGTACATGATAGTAGACGCGTCTTGAGAGATTAGTGGCATGTGCGCCACGTCATCCTGCTTCAGAATGTAAGTTGTCTCAACTTCATCAGGTTGCGCGAGCTTCAGTCGACGAGTCAAAACTGCGCTTGATTTGGGCTGCGCCTTCACAGTGGCAGCCTAGGAACAAATGTCATTTAGGTTGCGCCTAGGCGCAAATAAAGATTTTGTTTGGATTGCGCCTAGGCGCAACTCACGAAGCATACAGTATATCTGTCCACCAACTTCTCTTGAGCGGCACAATTCACGCGATTCGAAGAGATTTTCTTCGTTCACTGTGGTGTCAGTTGCCAGTGCTGTCAAGAAATGATGACCATTAAGTGTCAGGCGCCACATAGATTTTGGCACAACAAGACTGAGCGCAATCTGAGATTATGGCGCAACCTGATCAGTGGCGCAGTCTGTTCTCTGAGCTTTATATCAGTGGCACAACTTAATTTTTGGGGCGCCACTTGATTACTGATCAATGTATTTGAGGCGCAACTTGATTTTTAGACTCTACAACACGTAGATGTAAGTTTTATTTTCGTTTGAGGAGAAACGGATGCAAAAAATAGATGAAACCTAGTCTACAAGTCGATTAACCTACTGTGATGAATTCGGCACAAGTTCGATCGCCTTTCGCACCTCGTATCGACCAACTTAGGGGCTGAGACTACTCGAGAAGGTGTCGGAGTATTAGGTAGGTCTTAGAAAGGTTTTTGAGGTGGTATAAGGTTTGTAGGTGGTCGGGAAGATGGATTTCTGGTGGTTGGAATAAAAGTACAAAAATAGAGAAGAAATTGGAGGGGACTCGATTTTAATAGAAAAATTATATAAAAAGTGTTCAAAAATCCTAGATGGGAGAGAGTCACGTGAGGGGAAAGATGTAAGAATAGAGTAGAATTTGATTGCCTATTTTAAAAGCTACACCAATTCTATCTCCTATGATTTAAATCGGGTCCAAAATATGAAAGTTATTGTAGGATTTGATTTAAATTAGATTTAATTAATGTGGCTGCATATTAATCTACAAAAATCAATCCAAAATAGGTGTAAGAAATTAGGGCACCCTAGAATAGGCTCTACGAACCCTACTTGTACTAGTTTTGGGTCGATGATATTTTTGTGATCGATTTGAGTCCAATATGTCTATAGTTTTGACTTGTGTGCCATTTAAAAATAAATATTACATAGAAACTCAATTGAGTGGCACACCATTGGCATGTGCATCGTAAACTCAAAATGGATCAAAACCATGGATCAAATGATTTGGATCGGAGTTGGACCTTAATTGCTATTTGGAAAGCTAGTCTAATTTTTACGTAGAGACTAAAATGACTATTTTATCTCTAATATGTACATGAAAAATATAGCACGAGAAAACATGCTTGGGTGGGACATGATATATCAAGTTGAAGGTGGACTCATCTACTTCAAAACTCATGAAAGATGTTTCGAAATATTGGCATTTCTTGTAATCCAAAATCAAACCTACGTAAAAACTACATCTACAGTCTTAATTAAGAATTAAATATAATCTAATAAATAGAAATAATAAAAAAAATAATTCCCAAAATCAGGGTCCTCACACCACCCACCAAGTATTCGATCGTGCCGATAGTCGAAGCGCTTCGCAACGTTCAAGCTTCAGTTACGCGAGCTCCTGCAATGGCACCAATACTTCGTCAGAATTTCTTCTTTAATCTTTTGTTTCGAAATTCGTAGAATGCATTCAAAAAATGATACGAAAAGACATTCATCAAAACTAAGCGACAAAAGCTCCAAGAAACAATACAGCAGTCCAGTCCCATCGAAGGGACTCTTATATAGAGCTCATTCGCCGAGTCGCAGCCTACTACATCTAGGACGTATTCCAATAAAATTTGTTCCATTAATTTGATCGATTCTCATAACATTTATCCAAATCGATTTGATCGATGCTGCAAGGTGTAATCGTTTACTAAACTCAGCAATCGAGTCAGATGGCCATCTAAGTTTTCGACCGATCTGACTCAGCGCAAGCATATTACGGAGTCTGCCGCTTATCGAAAGCGGGGCACTACATAATATACCACTAAGAAAAAGTTTCGTCCCAAAACTTAAGAACAAGGGTTTGACCTTAAATTAGGTAAACAATGAAGGGTACTTCTCCTTCATCTCTGTCTCCAATTTCCATGTCGACTCTTCAACAGAATGGTTTCGCCAAAGCACGCAGACCAAGGACATCGATCAATTTTGTAATACCTTCTCCTTACAGTCCAAAATTTGAATAGGCTCCTCCGAGTAAGAAAAGTTAGTACGTAGCTCTAATAGATTGAAGCTAACAACGTGACTTGGATCGTACACATATTTTCAAAGTTGAAAAACATAGAAAAACTCGTGCACATCAGCCAAGGCGGAGGGTAGTGCGATCTAATAAGCAACCGTTGTAACTCGCTCGATGATTTCAAAAGGGCCTACAAATCTCGGGCTCAATTTCCTTTAACGCCGAATCGCATCACGCTTACTTTCAAAAATACATGGTTCCCGACCAAAAATCTAGCAGTCATCGACAAAGATCTGCGTAGCTCTTTTGTCGACTTTGCGCAATACGGAGTCTGTCTCGGATCAAGCGGACCTTTTCGACGGCCTACTCCATCAGTTCCGGTCTGAGCATATGTCGCTCTACGACTTTGTACCAACATATTGGAGAACGACACTTCCTTCTATAGAGTGCTTCATATAGAGCCATCTGAATGCTCGACTGATAACTGTTATTATACGCAAACTCCGCAAGCAGCAAATGCGTATCCCAACTAGTCTTTAGATTGATCACACACAGACGTAATATATCCTCAAAGATTTGATTCACCCGCTTTGTCTGACCGTCTATCTGGGGGTGGTATGCAGAACTGAAATTTAGTTTGGTCCCCATCGTCGCTTGCAGGCTCGTCCAGAAACCCGATAGGAATCACCCGTCTCTGTCCAAAATTATTGTCGTCGATATCCCGTACAGTCGAACAACCTCGTTGATATAGATTTATGCTAACCAATCGACGCTGCATCCTACTTTAATTGCGATGAAGTGAGCCGACTTAGATAATCTATCAACAGTGACCCAGATCGCATTATTATCCCGCGACGTCTTCAGAAATTCCATGATAAAACAAAGTAATCCCGTTAGTAATTTTTAAAAATATCTACGGTCTTACCTGTATGGAACTTTTATTTAGCATAACATGTCGACAAGCATTCAATTCAGCAATCGCAACGAACATTCCAAAATGAAACATCTTTCGAAAATCTGAGAAAACATAACTGTGCTCTGATACCAATTTTCACGTCCCGATTCGACAGACCATTCGTCCCCATTTCTATTATGTCGAATTGATCATACTCACTAAGGTGTGATGTCGAGCTTGGAATTGCACTTGTGCATGGCAAGAACATTATATTTGATCATTCTTATTTGAAACATCAAGTTGAAACTTCACAAATCACAGAGTAATTAACACGCAGAATAGGAAGATGGAAAATATTATTTTCATCATAACTTGCAACGAAGTGCAAGTCGTAATTACATTGGATGTCATTGCAGCTATATTGATTAAAACAAAAGAAAATACTCGACTAGCTGCCTGAACTAATACTTGTCGTTCCATACATTTGCCCTTTTATACATAAGCCTTCGATGAATTGGCTTCAAAATATTTCAGAATAGGCTTCAAAATGCCTCTCTGAACTTCAGCTTCAGTCTAGAGCTCCTGCAGCACCTGGGGGGTTGGGGGAGGGGGTTAGCACACTTGCTAAGTGGACGGGACGAACCCACTCGTCTAAACGGACTCTGATTTGTTAAGGTAGGCATGTATTGGAGTTTCTTTCTATTTAGAACTAAAACTGAAATGAATTCGTTCATATTGATAGACTTCCATTTGAAACAGTAAAGTAGAAAAAAATATAGCAATTTATCTTTTACCACGGCCGTGCTCGTCCCTGATAAAAACAGAGATTATAATTTCCACCTGCATAAGCAATAGGTGAGCATGCTATTTATATGCGGTCATCGGTGTAATCACCACGAGGGACTATTCATCATAGCTACGATTGCACACCCTATCAGACTAGATTGCAAGCCTAGCTGAAGGTCCCATAATGCCTAGTGCCAAGCTCAAAATCTCAAATTCCCCTAGGTCGATTCGGTTCTGATGCTCCGGATACCGTTTCGAGAAAACCCTTGTGCACAAGTTATCCATGACCATGCAAATGCGAGAACAGTTTATCATATAAAATAGATTGCATAGCATGGACATTATTAGGCAGTATTATCATTTTCTTAACTCATGCAACTAAGTTATTTTTCCTAAAGTCATACTTTCGATTTAGCGTCCGTAGGCACCAAATTCTTCCGGCATCGTATGCCGCAACCGACATTTTATCATTTATTTTGCAGATCATGAGTCTATCTCTTTTCTGGAACCTTAAACTTTCTCTTTTCGATGTGAAACTTATATTTCTAGAGTAATTTACTCAAATCGATACGTTTCTTTCGAGTTCTTGATCTTAGTGGATTGGCAAGCATTTAACTTGGCATCGTCGATTTAAACAAGTTCGAGGTAAAAGAATTTTATTTACGGGATATAGTAGAAAAGAAGGGGCCGAACCTCACATGAAGTATTCGATCGTGCCGATAGTCGAAGCACTTTGCAACGTTTAAGCTTCAGTTACGTGAGCTCCTGTAATGGCACCAACACTTAGTCAGAATTTCTTCTTTAATCCTTCGTTTCAAAATTCGTAGAATGCATTCAGAAAATGACGCAAAAATATATTCATCAAAACCAAGCCGCAAAAGCACCAAGAAAACCATACAGCAGTCCGGTCCTATCGAAGGGACTCTTATATAGAGCTTACTCGTCGAGACGCAACCTGCTGCATCTAGGACTTATTCCAGAAGTTGTTCCATTAATTGGATCGATTTTCGTAACATTCGTCTAAATCGATTTGATCGATACCGCTAGGTGTTATCATTTTCCAAGCTCAGCGATCGAGTCAGATGGCCATCTATGTTCCTGACCGATCGACTCGGCACAAGCATATTACGGAGTCCGTCGCCTATCGGAAGCGGGGCACTACAGGCCTGAGTCAGACATCAAATTGCTTCAATTTGAATTATTCGTTGGATACCCTATATATATCAAACACTACCAAAATACAGTAAATTAGCGACGAATTTTTAGCGACGGATATATTTCGTCGCGAATACCGACATACACCCAACTAAATGGCGATGGTTTGCCGTCGAATTGCAGCCAATATTTTTTTTCAATTTTAAGGGTAAAACTCGATCGCAAATTCATCGATATATCGTCGGAAATATAGCGACGGGCAAACAAGTCGTCACTACGTCGTCGTCCAGTTGTCAATAATTGGCAAAAAATGTTGAAAAAGTTGGCACGAAATTTGGCGACCACATAGCGACGGATTATTCGTCGTCAAACTTGCGAGGGTGTAGCAACGGCCTGGCAACGGATATATCCGTCGCTAATTCGTTGCTAAATACTGTGCCCTAACTTAAAATGAAACGACGGAGGGGGGGAGGAATTTTCCATTCCCCCCAAATGTTTCTTACCTCTCTCTCAGAGAGCTCTCTCTCTCACTTAGGTATCTCTCTATCCCTCTCTCTCTCTTTCTCTCTGTCTTGGTGGTCTGTGGGGTTTATCATGGCCGCGAGGGGGGGGTGGTTTAGGTGGGGGTCAGCCGGTGGGGAGGTCACGGGGGGAGGGGGTAGGGAGGGGAGCTTGGGGGGGGGGGCGGGGGGTCTTGGTTGTAATACCCAGTTTTTCTATGAGGGTAATTTTGAAATTTTATAAATATAATATTAATTATTGATATTTATTTCACATTACAAATTTTTGGTAATTTTTAATCATTTTAAACTATTTTAAAACTATTTTAAAATCATGACTTGTGATTTTGATGTGCTTGCTAGCGTAACCCGAGAGACTGTCTGACCTAGAGCCCAACCATGGCATTAGGATGATTTATTTTTACTTTTGAGCATGAGGGTATTTTGTCATTTGAATTTATTGAAATTAATATATTTAATTGGAATTTAATATGATTATTTGAATGGTGTGATTTAAATATGATTTAATTCATTGCTTGTAGTGTGTTTAGCCCTAGACTAGATTGACCTAACCTAGATTAGTCATAGCTAGTCTTAGCTAACCATGGTTAGTGTTAGTTAGTTAGAATTTGTTAGCCTTGGTTAAGTCATGACTAGATGGAACAACTAGGTCACAACTTGACTAGTGTGAAACCTAGGCTTGTGAACCATTGAATTAGTTAGATTGATTTATAGCCATTGATTTATTCCCCAAAACCCTAACCCTAGCATTTATGGCCAGCCGCCTAGGGATCCACACCCCTATTAAATGCCTCTTCCATCTAGGGCTAGCCTCCTTTAGGAATTATCAAGTTGGAAAAATAGAGGTAAAACCCCATTCTTCCCCAATCCCTATTTTCCATTTCAAATCCTTTTTCCTTTAAATTTCTTGCAATAGATTCTAATCTCTGTGTATTTCCTGACCATGGTGAGAAATTTCAGGGAGGAACAATTTGAAGGAGTTTGGGTAGCAAGAAGAACACCCCTCTTTGAAGCTTTTTGGGCTTTTTCACACACCTAGGTAATTCCTAATCCTCTCCATAAAATAATGATTTAAATACATGAATAGGAAGCCCTAGGAATACCCTAACTTGGTATAGGTATTGCTAGGTTTCGTGTCCAATACGTGTCCGTATCGGACACTTATCAGTGGGCATACCAAGTGTTCGACGAAATGCCACAATGGGCATTTCGTTCTTGTTTGCTGTTTTTGTTTGAATACAAATTTAGGGTTTGATGTTGCTTGTCGATTTCTGTTGGACTGAGATGTTGTTAGTGTTGTATCGTGTCGGAATGGACACGTGAACACACTGGTTACACGCGCACCGCACGCGAGTAGCAGTCCCCTGCTACTCGGGGGCAAATACTCCCTGGACACGCCACTTGGACAAAATAATTGACATACACTGTAAGCCCCTGAATTTAGGGCTTATTTTTTTAATTTTATAAATCAATTATTGTAATAGATATTATTATTTTTTATTATTTGATTTAATGCTCTCTACCGTGACTTGGATTTCTAGAGCATCAGGGATGCCAGTATCTGGAAACTTTCTTCTTGAAGTTGGTAGTAGACGAGATTATCTTCATGTTGATATCTCATGTCCCACTCGAACTTGTTCCCTTGTACTCTTTTTGCTTCGTGCAAGTTCGGGTCAAATTAGACCATTTAATTATAAATTGATTTCCTACTCTTTTTCTTGATCCTCATAAGCACGTTACCATGACTTTTAATTTAGGAGCGCAAGGCTAGTCATTCTCTCGAAACCAACTTATCATGCCCGATCTACTCGAGACGCTCTTCACCCATGACCTTCGTGTCCCACTCAGACACTCCATTTTGTGCTTCATTTTCTTCGCACAACTTTCGGTTCAATTTAGGACAATTAATTATCTACCGTAAAACCTGATTTAACTTCCAATTTAATTTCGGGACCCGACATCGATCCAACCTAGTCGACCCCAAATAGAAGCATAGCCCACATGAAGCCTACTACCCGCCTGACACTTGTGTTCCATTTAATTGAGCCCCCACATGCTACTTATTTACCCATGATTATAAATACCTAAAAATAATTTATTTATTGCACCTAGTCCATTTGACCCGACCCGGCTCGACCGGACCCGAGTCCAAGCTCCATATTGTTCTTTAATGACTGCCCAAATACCCCACATAATTTTCCTATTTTTCCTATTTTGAAATATCTCTTCCTCTCTCATTAAATATCTCTCTCTTAAAATATCTTATATATATATTATATATATATATATATATATATATATACACTCTCTCTCACCACTAACTTCCCCATCACCATCACATAACTCCTCCCCCCCTCCAGTACACGTACAGCCCCCCTCTCTCTTTCTATAATATCTAAATATCACTCTCTCTCCTTCCTTTTAAATTACACCCACACATACATACTCTCTCTCTCTCTCTCTCTCTCTCTCTAACTCTCATTATTTTCAAACCACCAACACCAACACAACCACAGCACCCTTCCTTCTTCCCTATGGCCGACCCCCTCCGAGCTCATCCTCCGAGCACCGAGCACAGCCACCACCCTAGGCCGAGCTCCCCCTTCTCCTCCTTCTTCTCCATGCATCATCATCACCTTCCCTTCACCACCACCATCACCATTATTCAACACCACCGCCGCCGTCGACCGTCGCCCGTCGTGGTCGGCCTGGCCCACCCCCACACGCGCGAGCACAGCGTAGCCGCAGCCGCAGCTGCAGCAGGCAGCAGCCGCAGTGCAACAGTATGCGCGCGGCCACGCGCGCACGGCCACGCGTGCCGGCGCCGCCGCGGCCAGCAGCCGCCACCGCGAGACCCCCCACCGTCTGCGCACACCCCTGCGACCACCCCGAGTCCACCACCATCTTCCCGGCGCGCTGACTAGCCTATTCGTGCGTTTGAACGAGATCCCGTCGACACGCGGCGGACGGATTTCAGAAAATGGTGTTTCGAAGCAGCGACTTCGTGCACATTTTTCGAGAAATCCGACCGTTGGATCGGCGATTTCTTTGCTCCGTCACAATTTCGGTATATCAACCTTCACTCTCCTCAATTTTTGCCCGATAATTTCGTCGTTTGATACATCAAAACCGGCCACCAAGTTGACCGTTTAAATTGTGTTTTTTTGGACAGTTTTGCGGAGCCAACTTCGTCGGTTCGTATCTCCTCCATCGTAGCTCCGGTTGGCGTGCTACCAGTTCCTCTGCACATCTGGTATAACCCTCTTCCAGTCTCCTTTAAGTTTCGTTTCATTTTGAGCACGTTCGGTTGGTCGAATTCGACGCCAAAGTTGGCCGTCCGAATTCTTTAATTTGCACTTGTAAAATTCTATTTTTGAACCCGGGACTCCGGATTCAATTTCTGACACCACCAGTAGACTCGTGGCATCGTTCTGGCACGTTTTCATATAAATTTTATTAAATTTGGAGGACGTGGGCCCTGGCACGTATTTCGGTGCAAAGCGGGCCCCATAGTCCGGGTCAACGGGTCATTTTGAGTTCGGCTCATCGGAATCCAATTCCGGATATACCGTTGAGTTCGTATCGTCATTCTGGACTCGTTGACATATAATTTGCTAATTTTGGAGGACATTGGCTCCGACACGCTTTTTCGTGCAAATCGGAATTTCAATGTCCTAGTCAACGGACCAATTTGAGATCGGGTCAACGGAATCTAATTCTGGATATACCGTTGGGTTCGTATCGTCATTCTGGATTTGTAGATATATAGTTTGTTAGGTTTAGTGGACTAGTATTCTTGTACGTTTTTCGGTGCAAAGCGGGTCCGATACGGACACCGTTTTGACTCGAAATTACCTTTTGCCCTTGTGTCCAAATTGGACTTATGGGCAGGCTATTCCAGCGGATTTGACCATCTGGACACGTTGGTGATGTTTATTTTATCATCCGACAATGTTTGCAGATTTTTCTCTGTGTATTACCCTTTTATTATAATTAATTCTTATTTAGTTCGTATTTCGGAATTAGTACAATGAAACTGAGATCAGTCGATTCCAGTGATCTCACATCGCTGAAATTGGCAAGATGATCATGTGGATCACTGTGATAAGATTATTAACCTTACTGTTGATTATCTTATCTCGATTTGCGTGTCGTAGGTTTCGATGTACGAATAACGAGGTACAACTTGATATTTTAAATTCTTAGATTAGAGTTGACCCTGTTTGACCAAGATATATGGTATCTTGGTTGGTAATGTTTAGAAATAGTATGCTTAGGCTAGTTTTGACCTCGGTTGACCAAGTTTGAGTGTTTTGAACAAAATTCAACTATCAGTCAATACTTGGCCAAGGAATGTCTAGAACTTGACCAGAGTTGACCAGTTGACCAAAAGTCAACAGTAAGTCAACCATTGACTTAGATTGACCTAGTTTGGCTTGCTTTGACTTGTCTTAACCTAGTTTGACTTAGTATGACTTGATTTTACTTCCAAACCCTTATATTGATACAGTATTCCATCATAGGTCCTCGAGGCACTGTTCTAGGACTTAGTTGACATATTCCACCAGATCTCAGGCGAGTACATTCTCTGATAAATTTCTGTTTCATGATATCGTCTATGTTTCTTGTATTTAGTGTAGATATCCTTGTTCTCTTGACACATTGTTCACACGGATTGGTATTTCTCTCGATCCCGTCATGAGATATTATTCCTCGCTTTTCTTGGTATATCTTGTGCAAGACTTTCTTGTTCCTTGTGCATTGTATAGACACGATTCCTGCGAAGGCTAGCTACCCTCTCAGATAATCGTGCGTCATGATGTGTCATGGTTGGATCCACTATACTAGTCGGGGACGGGCAGTATTAGTGTAGATATGTGGTCAAAGCCTATTGTGCACATATTGTGCACCTATTGATTGTGAGTGTTGATCATACACCCCACGTATGGTTAGCCAGGCATATTACTATTGTGCAAGTTTCCAAGCCGGCCACGTATTGTAGCTAGTACTCACACACCTAGATAGGTGATTCTTGATTCTTGTACATGCCATGATCAGTTTTACTTGCCTTGTTCTAGCTCTAGATTTACAGCTTACCTTGCCATGATACTCACATGTACATTTCATGATTTCTTGTATATTCTCTCTATTTACTGCTACATTTTTAATATCGTATAATTAGAACTGTTATTTGAGATTTGTGTTCGTTCCATCCTGACTGGATATGTTGACAAAATTTTAGGAGTAGTTGTGCCCTCAGTATTGGACTTCATGATGTTGCTCGCTGAGGTGGATCTCACTATTCTTCTATGTGAGTTGCCTGGTAGTTATCCTTAGTTAGTCTTGTTGTTCCTTCTTTATTTTCCTGTCTTATGATCATTGTAGATTCTAGTTGTTTTAGTGATATTATTATTAATTCTTGTCTTATCTTCCTTAGTTTTCGTAATGTGACATGAGTACATTTCTAGTTATGGATCTTTAGATGTTGTAGTTAGTATAGTATACTTGACAGCGCTCTACCGTCGATACTGCGGCGTAGGCTGGGCGTGGCCCACGTATTCGTACCCATATATCCGGGTGTGGGTCGTGACATACACTTAGGGGCAGACACTGACACGAGGCTCTCCAAGTTGCCCGAGTCATCGTGTCGTATCGGACACGTATTTGTGTGTGCACTGACCGCACTGGCCGCGTGCTGCGCGCTGTGCACTCGCAATTTTAGCCACTGACACGGCTTAAAAATCCGATACGACACGTGACGTGGACATGTTCAGGCACCCTAGGACCTAGCCCTACCCTAGACGAATACATAGGTAGGTGCACGTGTCACGTGGTGCACTGTGTCGTATCCACGAGTTATGTGCACGCGTGCACGATACTGCCTGTACCCAGTTTCATGTCTGTGTATGTGTGGTCGTTTGGACACGTTTGTGTCCACTTGGTTGGACACGAAGGCTTGGGTTGACACGTGTACACTTGTCTCATATGTTACCAACCAATTATTTTACATATTAACATGGTTTTGATATTTGAATTCAAGTTTCCCTATGTAGACTGATACATAGCTTCAGCTTTTAATTTCTGATGTTTCATTCCTATTTTAAAACTGATTCCTAAATGTTTATTTGCCATATTTGATTCATACATGTGTAATTACATCATAGTAATAATGTTTACTGATTTGTGTTGGTTTTGCATTTCAAAATAGGTTTTCGATATTGAAAAGGGGCTGTGGACTGATTCGTGTGTTTCAGTTTAATTTGGATTTTCATCCCAGTTTTCAAACTGATTTTTTGAAATGTTTTGCCATGTTCAGTCAATCACATGATGCTAGTTTAGGTTTATGTATTAGTTTGGTTTTGCACTTGATAATTGGATTTTTATATTGGGATGGACTGATACACAAGCCCAGATTTTTAAAATCCTGATTTAACCTTCCTTTTTAAACTGATTTCTTATGATTCTTAGAATTCAATATCAATCCAAATACATGATTGCCAGTTCACAGTTAGTTTAGAATTCCTTTGGGTGAATGAAATTCGAATGGGTATTGATTTGATATATATCAAACTGTCAATGGAATTGATTGGTATGTTAACTGTCAATTGATTCCTGGAAATTACTTCTATTGACTGTCAATGTTAAGTTAACTATGGAGTCATGCATATTTCCTTTACTGTCAACTCCTATTCCCACATGACACTGTCAATTGTTTCACTTTGAACTGTCAATTTAGTTCCCTGTTGGTTAATATATAAACAGTCATTTGATTTCTTGTTTTGAAACTGAATTGAAGTTTAGATTTCCATGTTAAACCCATGTGCATGAGTTTAGTTCACTGTAATGTGGGGGTTTGTGTTGGATGTTGGAAATTGGGTTTTGGAATGATATGAATTTCGAAATTGGTTGGGATAGTATAAACTGTCATTGCATTTCTGAGCTTGTACACTGATTTTCAGTTTCAAATAACAACTCTCAACACATGATACACCCTCACTCTACACACACACATGTATCATCACTGTTACACCTTAAACCATTTGACCCTATCACTACACTACCATACCCACAGGATACACATTGCTAGCTAAGACACTGAATTTTCTCCATGTGTAGCACACACCCACAGCCATGTATATTCAACTCTCTACACACACACCCTCACATGATTTCCCTCTACCTATCACTCTAGGTATACACATATATATATATGTATATATATATGTATGTGATGCATATATTATATTGTAGCCTATATACTTATAATGTGTGTTATTATATTAATGTAGATATATTAATACATGGGTATATGTGAATATGTGGTTTGGTATAGGCATGACATTGCCTATGGGTGTATACCTATGGCTCATAGCCTAGGTATGTGGTTTGAATGCCAGTTAAGTGTCTAATTGACTTGTATAGTCTAGAAATGGTGTGTGCTTGCTAGAATAGGCTGGTTAGGCATAGTGAGACTTGTTTGGCTTAGGCTTGACCTAGTTGACCTAGTTTGACTAGTCTAGT